>DVQP01001648.1:0-14754 GCA_018231745.1 Danaus eresimus
AAGACCGAAGTTGAAAAGCGAAGGGTCAATAACTTTAAACTTAATATGATAAAAACCCGCCATATTCAAATGTACTTTAATACTGATTAAAGTGACGTAACGAATTATGTTTATATAAATTTAATGAAGGTTATCAAATAAATAACAATATTCAGATAAAATGTAATTAGTGTGATATCTAATTAGGTTCCTTAGTTTTATGTTTTATTTTGCAGCAGTAGAGGTTTATGGAACTACGAAACTGTGATAATGTATTTTTATGAGGAGCAAGGTAAAAAAATTATGCTCGATACGTAATTCAATTATATTTCTTATTCTTTCTTGAGTTCACTCATCTAACATCTCGTCTGCCCGTGACCACGGATGCTGAAAAGTAACTGAAACGTCGGGATAATGTAGTTTAAAGTTATAAAAAATCGCATAGTAAATCCGAAATACATTAATTTTATTTAGTCGGAATTGCAGTAATCTCGTCTAACAAGAAAGTGCCAACTGCTTCAAAAAAAGATAGACACTTAGTATTAAAAGTTTAATAATACTATAATGAAAAGAAGTTAATTATGATTTTTATATAACATTACTTTAGGTTTTTTTATTTTTTTTTAAAGGCCGCCTACGACGGCCTACCTGATAGAATGTAGTCTCTGTCGCTCATGGACATCAGTAACATAAGGAATGGGAAAGAGTAGAAAAAGGAAGAGGACTGGAAGGGTGGGAAAAGGGAAGGTCATCCGTCTCTTTCACTCTTCGGACGAAAGGCAGTCATAAAAGGCTACTTCAGACCGATCTTCTGTGAGAGGGTGGTACTTCCCTGGTCGAGCCAGTCCATGTTCGTGTTGTGGTCACTGGACCTCAGCTCTGCTCTACTATGTACAAGTTGCAAAATGTGTGTCCGGATGAGGCTTGTGTATAACGTAAATATTATAACTTAGAAAGATTTGATACTGTTACGTTATGTAATACCCACTGTTATGTGATATACTTTATCTAATCATGAAACCTCATACATGCCACCAATGAATTTTATCATGGGCTGGTTGAACGACAGTTATACCATTTGTAATTAAGAGTGCTGGTTGCCTTAAGCGTCTATTTTCGATTCTGTCATAATCTGATATTTTGCATTTCATTATATTTCCTTCTAATGCAAACCTTCCTCTGAGCGGGACACAAAGCAGTAGACACCTACAGGCTTTTTAACCGTACGATTTATATGATCGATCGTTGCTCTTAAACAAACAAAATGTATACCTAGAATATTACTGGACACAAGGCGACTAATATATTTTTTATTACTTTAAGCTACATACGTCCGAAGTTTCGGTTACTTTACAGCAACCGTGGTCAGAGGCAGGCGAGATGTGAGTGAGATGAGAGAAGGGCAGATGAGAAATAACTAGTTTTATTTAAATACCTCGCGAAAATCTCAGATCACAAAGTGAATGTGTATTTTTTAAATATTTTCTTCAATTTACAAGTTGTGGCCATCAAATATTTTAAGGATATAATACGTTAAATGAAAGTAAGAGTAGGTTCGCTAATCATTTATTCTGATTGTTAGTCACGGACAGCTGTCAGTACCGAACTTCCTAATGCTATTGGAACAAACGAGCTGAATTTAATTCATTCGTGTTTTGGTTAGTGTTTGAGCTATGTTCACCTACTAATTTAATAAATATATTATTGTATAAAAATATATATTTCCAGTAAAACAAATCTATTTCCATCAATAAATATCACCTTCCCCATGCCTGCAACTATACAATTTTGGGGAAATATTTGAGTAATCTTTATTTTCATCAGGATTTCTGGTTTCTCCCCTACGTAATAAATATTAAGTATACAGACACCAACAGCGACTCGGCGGTCATTGTTCGACGTTCACTTTTATCTTATGATAGGCGTTACTGAGGATGCCGCGGATGTTCCAGATGTCTCTGAAGTTCTCCGGCTGGGCGTTGAAGTTGCTGTCGGTGGCCTTCACCCATATCTCCATCTGGAACACGTTTGACACTTCAGATAGATGGCTATCGAGTGGCAGCACCGCCCCAGCCAGGCACAGACCTGCGGTCCGGCGACCGGCAGCTCGACATCCCAGAGTGTCCAGGAGTAGTGTTCTCTGGGCGGAGCGCTGTCGCTCCTGAGCCGCGCCTCGCGCCACGTGGCCCCGCGGTCCGTACTGACCTCCACGCGGACGATCTTCGCGCCGCCGCCCGAGTACGCGTACCCTGACAGACACAGACAGACATACAGATGCAGACAGGCCGCGGGCCGAGCGAGCGGGGCGGGACACACGCACCCTGCACGAGCAGCGCTCCCCGGCGAGCTCGCACGGTGTCGCCGTCCACGGGCGAGCACACGGCCGAGGTGACGGGCAGGCTGTACACGGGCGGCGCGGAGGGGAAGTCCGCCGACTGCCACGACACGCTCGGACCGAACGAGCGGTAGTCTCGCTGGTGCCAGTGTGACGGACTCTCCTCCGACGATACCTTGATGCACTCTGTAACAGACACAGGCGCTGTGCTGACGCGAGTGACGTCACCATCCCCCCCGCCGGCACACGCCAGCGTCAGGTGATATGTATGACGGAGAAACGTTTCTGTTGTGAGATGATCGGAACTTCCCGCACGCGTCTCCACACACACGAGACCATACGAGAACACTACAACATGCGAAGATGAATGAACGAAAATCTGTGATCGTTCAGTATGTGACGATACCAACTTAGAGCAAGGAGAATTATGTTTATTGGTACTGACGCAGCCACTTGACGCTCCTGACGGCCGGCGCCCCCGGGACCACCGCCCTCAGGGGGTGTCCGTGGTCCTTGGTGAGAGGCGCTCCGTTCATGGAGGTGGCCAACAGGACCCGCGCGCGCTCGTCCAGGGCGTGTGACAGCGGGATGGACGTACTGAAGTAAGTACCGGTCGCGTCCATGTCAGCACCCACCAGCTACACACATTAAATATAAGCAATTATTCCATTGATATCAACTGCTCAATATTAACTTAATGGGACTGATGGTCAGAAAACAGTTGACTGTATGGCTTTCCATAGTCTAATATGATGACAAGAGTATTATAAATTATAATAATAACCAAAACAGTCCCGCGAATAAGTCGAAATACTAACGTCACCCGGTCCTCTGGTAAGAGTCATGATCGCCGCCGCGTGGCGTCACGGCTCTCCCGACTGCGGACTGACTTTTACTCTATACTAACTCATAAATGTAAGTTATATTACTACTACACTACACTCTGTTTAAAAGGTCTAAATCATGACTCCTTACAGGAACACCAAAGGTTTATCAATGCCGGAGCACATCTCTTGCAGGTAAGAACTATAACCTGTTCTTTCTCTTATACACGATATGCGTGTGCGTGTTTATACCGTGACATGTTTCCCCTGCGTGTCGAGGTCGGACACGCCGGCCGCCAGCAGCACGTCCCTCAGCAGCACTCCGCCCCACACCGCGTTACCGATGGCGCCGGTCCGCCACGAGAGGCCCTTCACCGGCTTCACCTTCAATATACAATCATATCATCAGTTCCCTCAAACAGCTCACAAGCTCTCCCACATCTCTCGTTAACTTGAAGCGTTGGCTAATTTTTATAATTTCTCTCTTCCCGGTATAACTTCTAATTTAAGTAAATGCGCTCTTCTACAAGACTCGAGAAGGAAAAGTAGAAAGACTGCCTGATGTGTACAGTCCTTTCATTCAGATCATTTTAGTGAGTTCGAACCTGTAATGTTCTGGTCTTGTCGCTTTTGAAGAAGTTTCAGTGTCTCCGAGTGTGTCATACTCACCATGTTCATCTCGGACCTCCTGTTCCCGGCACACATGAGCGCCGCCCGCACCTCCTGCCGCGGGAACCTGTTCAGCTCGTCCACGGACAGCTGCAGCTGGCGCTGCCCGTCTCCCTCCACCAGCACCGTCAGCCTGTGACAGCTGGCGTCCAGGTCCGGCACCGGCATGTGTTGGCGAACGTAGAATAGTTCACTGGCAGTCAGAGGTAAGATCGATTGCAGTTTATAGTTTAAGCCTATATCAAGGAGAGCAGCTGTGTACGCGGACATCTATGTATGAGACGTGACTCACGCCGGAGTGTCGAAGTATTGCACTTGTTCAGCGGGCGGCGTCTCGGCGTTGAACGGTCTGGCTGTCTTGACGCAGAGTCGCCTGTCTCTGAACGGTTCCTTGGCCCACATCTCCTCGTCCGAGTGATCCACTAAGTCGTCCTCGTGAAGGTTGCCTGGTTTTGAGGCGGAGACACATTAGTTAGTCAATTCGTTTTACACATTTATAATAGGAAACTTTGCGGCTTCAACTGATGTATTACTAATCGACCAAAACAACGTAGAAGGTTCTAAACGGAAAATAAATTTCTGGCTTCATATTTATCCATGAATGCGACCAAAAAGTAAAAACTATTAGCGAAAGATATTAATCTTTATATGTTCCCAAGCGAATTCTTGTTAGACATCCAAAGTACTTGAATAAAAAATTGTACATCTTAGCATGTGCCACCTATTCCAGTACTAAACCATAGCCAGTATGTCATAATTAAGTACTTCCAAATGAATTCCTACTACTATCCTATTTCATAAGTCCCACCCAGTGTGTTACCAGCCTATTTCCATATGTTAGGACTGACCAATCCTGTAGCTCTCCAGTAATTCATAAATCTCCTTAGTCTTATGCATGCCATACACATTCCAGAACGGCTCTACACTGAGGCCGGCCGCATTGTATATTTGTTCGCCGCCGGGGTGAGACGGCAGGAATGACGTCACATCATACACTCCCTGCTTGTACGTCACCCAGAAACTCCTCCTATAGAAATACCATTAAATGATTATTACACTACTTTACAGAGATTCCCAAACTTTGTACATGTTGTGTATTAATTACACGTGGTCAATATTGTTGAATAATAAAAAGTATAATGCAGGCAGATGACTTATAAATTAGGTTCAGTCATGGAGTCTTGTTACTTACACATGCTACGAATTTAATATAGCTTGATTGCATACAGCAGTGCATCTGCTATCTTATAGAACCAAATGGACCCTATATAGGAAACTTTAATAGTTTTAGTGGTACTTGTACTGAATCAACTTTGGGAATCCTTTGTTTCAATAGAAAATTCTATCAGATGGTAAACTATGTCATATAACATTATCACCAATAACAAAGCTTTATACAGTATATAAATATGTAATATATCTAGATATTTGTTTTAATAAGGTCATTTGTAACTCTCATCATGATCATCATCATTAGCCTATGGTTCCCCACTGCTGGGCATAGACCTCTTCTCACATGGAGAAGGTTTGAGCATTTATCACCATGCTAGCTCAAGTTGAGTTGGTGATTTCAAACTTATAATTTGAAATAATAAGTCCAGGTTTCCTCACGATGTTTTCCGTCACTGTCTGTCAGTGGTGTCTGAATACTCTTAGAAAGTACATATAGAATGGAAAAAACTCATTGATACTTGCCAGGTTTCGAACCCACACATGCACCACGACTTTGTAACTTTATTTTCAATAATAATCAAGTAAGTAGGACATTTATTTCAGTATATTATTGTCATATGTAAACAACCCCTTACTCATTGTTGTGTTGACTAACTTCCTCGGCCCTGTAGGTCGGTAAATCCGGTCGTTTAGCTCCGGCCTGCTGGTGCATGTCAATCTCATTTTGTTCATTTTCATTATCTTTATTTTCTGTGAAGAGAGAGTATGTTTCATTTCTCAAGATAAGGTAACTTAATCTATTACATAGCATTTATATATTGGAAAAACTTGATACACTTACTTTATCAAATGCTGCAAATAATATTATCAATTTTAAGTAGTGTTAAATTTCATGTAAAAGTCTTAAAGTAGAATTAAATTATATAAGTGTCGGTTATTTCAAAGGAAAAAACAAAAAAAAGTTCTTTTATAAGTAAATAAAATTATGTTAAACTGTATGTATATGGAATCTAATAACATACTAGCATATATGTTAATATATTTAAAAAGTACCTGTCAACTGTGTGCCTAGAATGACCGAGGCTAATAAACCTGCAGAAACATTTTCATTCTTCCAACTTTTTGAATACCTGCCCTCGTATTGTTTCTGACTTTGAATTATACATGGCGTAAAATGGAAAACTTTCTTCTGTCGGAATAAATTCCTAAATAGAGAAAATAAATTTTAATTTAGAATAATTGACGAACTGTAAATTGTAAATAAATTAATCTTAATAAAACTTTAGTAACTCGTTTTTCTGGCGGCACGATATTTAAACCATTACCGTATTAAAATAGTCCTCAATGACATTATTTCGACTTTTAAAAGACACTTTGTTCCTACGACTAATTTGTGACCGTGGCAAATTATCTTATCATTTGTTTATGTTGATTGTAAAAATGGCGATATTTTGTTCGCCAATCTCATTTTTAAGAAATCAGTTATGAACAATTCGACAAAAACATATGTAGAATGTTTTTCCAATTTGACATTGACGGAATCCACATTGACAGGGATACGTTTGGAAATAATATTTTAGTGTGATATGTATCAGTCAATATATTTAACAGCTCAAGTTTTTTCCTGAAATGAGTAAACACAGATACCAGAATAAATTATGAAATTTAATTATACTAAAAGAAAGAATGGTGCACAAGTAAGAAGCCATTTTATGTTTTTATTCATTTACAATACAAATTCAGCAGAGCTGCTTTATAAGAAATTAATATTCATATATAACAAGGAAAAAAAAACACACTAATATTATAAATGCGAAAGTATCTCTGTCTGTCTGTCTGTTAAGCTTTCACGCCTAAACCAGTGAACCGATTTTGATGAAATTTTGGTATAAAGATAGATTAGACTTTAAGGAACAACATAGGCTAATTTTTATTGCAAAAAATATGGGAGATTGGGTAAAAAGAGGGTATGAATGTTCATATGGAAATTCGTCGTTTTTGAAGATATAACAGTGAAACTTTATATTTAAACACTTCATTAGGAATTAAAGAACATAGGCTACTTGTTATAGTGAAAATTGTGGTAAAAAAACTATATATTACTAACTCTGAAATTTACGCGGACTAAAAACTAGTGACTTATAAATGCATAACGTCTGTTTTGGTCATTCTTATTTCGTTGCTGGAGATGAAGCACAAAGACATTCCACGTGTAGATAGAGAATGAGTGTTGTGTATATTACACGTAGCTTGCGTTATAACGACGTCAAGATAGGCTTCGTTTATAAAATATAAGGTTTCACCCCGACTTTGACTTCATCAATGATTACTTATTTATGTTTATATTTTCATCTAGAAATATAAATAATTAAATTGTAAATATATTTTCTGGATCTAATAATAAAAAGCACTTGCTCAATCATCATTATTTTTAAATAAAAGACGAACACCTAAATTTCATTTACTTTTTTAGAAATAAGATATAGAAATATTTAACTCTGGAAGAGTGCGTTTGAACGTAAATAAATAATTAAGAACAGCTACATACCTACACTCTTCTCTTTGTAGTGAATCTTTATTTTTTGCCTAATGAGTTTTTAAAGACCCAATGCATTACTTATAAAACTAGTTAGCCGGTCTAATGCATTACCTACATGGGTTTTATTGGTATGAACTGATGTAGTTCATTTAATAATTCAGAAGCAATCCTTGAGTTCTATTGAGCTGGACGGGAAATACAAGATTAGACTAGAACCTTTACGTATTTTATACACAAATATTTAGTTGCAATCGTTGATTGTATTAAAACAATTGTATTTTGCCCGTATGTTAAGGTTTATATTCAGTGGTCAATTAAAATCGGATTAAATTGAAGTTTTTCTATATTATCTATCAATCAATTCATTAATTTTCTTCTTATTTAGTTAATTATGTGCCTGACGGCTTTGTAATTGTTGTATACCTACCTACGATATATATATAATAAATAAGTTGTTTTTAGGGAACGCAGATTTTTGGTCTTCCACCAAATAGCGGTTAATAATAATAAAAAACTCAATGTCTTTTTCGGAATAGTGGTGGTCGTAAAAGAAAAATTAAGTCCGCCGTAACATTCAGCGGGCGGTCGGCAAAATGAAAACATTATGTTTCGTTATGATTTATTTTGTTTTTTATGTGCCTATCGCCGGATTCATTACGGCGATACGTTTTACTGGAACGTTTTATTTTATTACTCGAAATATAACGCTCGCTCTGTATTCAGCGTGCAGTGAACTTCGATTTGAGTTACAAATTAGTTATGTTATAATTCGTTTTTTGTTTACTTTTTCATGTTTAGATAAGTTATAACATGGTAATAACATCTAATGTAAATTCTGGGGGCGAATATGTTAACAAATTTCAATATTATATAAAACATTATCTTTTACACTTTGACGTGTTTCAGACATTTTAAAACTTCAAACGCTTTGTCATTATTATAAAATGTTGTAGTTTTTAAAACATCCAAGTTACTTTACTAATTGCCGACATTTCTAATTTAATTGTAACTAGATTTCGAAGATAAATACGAGGTAGGCTATCCAGCTTTTCATCAACCTCAAAATACAAAATAAATACTTAGTGCTGAGCATAAAATGAAAACAAAATAGATATTTTTCTAAGAAGTTTAAATAATTTCATACAAAAAGGAATGTTCTACAAAACACGAGGTCTGTCTATTATAAAACACTAATCATTCGTACAGACTGTGGTTTCTTTGCCGTCTGAGGGAAACATACACAAGAAGCGTACAAAAAGTTTCGTCTCCATGGATGTGAGGTTTGCAAAGACGGAGAAAATTTCCCGTCACGACTTACGAGCGAGTGTATACGCGGTAACGAAGCTCTATTTACTAGTTATTTGTTGTGGGTTCTTACTCGCAGCGACTCATTTACATACCGATTCAATATAGCACAGTCGAATAGACTCATACAAAGTTAATCATAATTAAGCCGAACTGTTTTGTGTTATGAGTAATATCTTGTAACATTCCCTTATATCGTCAGCGGGCACAGACCTCACGCCTCCAATCCCCCACCTGAGATTCGAATTCAGTATGAGAACCTCACGTCCCGAGATTTTGCTTATTGAAAAAGTTACCAATTCTTTAGAACTTACTTGAAGATTGCTATGCCTATGTATATCATTATTATATTTGTATCTCAAAGTCTTAGCCTGATATGAAACAAGGGCCTAATTTTAATTCTTTAAGTAATATTTATATTATAATTCTAATATATATCTAAGCGTGGGACGTCGTTTGTTTAAATAGGCTGTTTAACTAACTGTCTATAGCTCTTGCTATGTCTATCTTATGTCAGCCATTTTCTCTAGTATTTCAATATCTAGTGTATGTATGTATCATGATATCAACCCCAAGTCTAAGACAATCCAAGTATCAATAAACATTTCCTCACTTTAATGTTTTCGATATCATATTTTCTATGAATTCAAGAAGATTTTTCAACAATCTATACTTAATTTACAATCAAAGAGTAAATCTATTTTTACAGTAAAATGAAAAAGCCCCACGGATTTAGACTCCCATGGAAAAGTCAAGATTGAAATGCTGTGATTGCTTCGCATAACAAACTATTAATCATACGTTATCACAGTATCAATAGAATCTTCTAGATAACTTAACAATAACTTTATGTGTGTAATTGATTACTCACGTAAAGATTATGATACATATAAGAAAGACCTGAAGCGCTATATTGTTTATGTAACTTTATACATATATTTATTAAATTACAAAGAATGATTCATAAGCCAGCCGGGTTTGTTTGCTTCTATGATGGATGTTGCTTCAAAGGGAATCGATAATACGCGTCCAATGCCGTGTCGAAATTGGAAAGGAGTCGACGTCGCTTGCTTGTTGATCTCTCAATATTGATCTGTTTTATGTCCTCAAGGTTCAGGTGTCATTTGCAAGTATTGACTCTTCATCACTAAAATTATGTTTACTTTAAACATTATATTTTATGAAGAGTATGTATTACCATAATTTAATCACTAATTACGTGAAGGCCGTTTGTTATACATAAAACCGTTTTATCTGCTCTCCATTGTATCAACAAAGAATGACCTAAACATAAGTAACAATTTATAAGAAAAATAACATGCTGTCTGCAAACAACAAATAACAATAAAAATAATAAAGTAACTCATTTCATAAAGGTGATATCAGACAAGTTTAAAATGAGCTTGAATTTTGGAGAGTAATAACTTTGAGATGCATTCGTTACATGTCCTAATTAACTTAAATATATAGGATTCATTCAGATTTTTTGTTTAAACACAGAATAAATACACTTTATACTAATGTCTAAAGTATTTCCAGACTCTTGTACAATTTAATTCCTTTATTTAAACGTAGATACATCCGTAAAAAAATATATTAAACAGGAAAATAATCTAAAAAAAATTATTAATGCCATTACTTTATCGATTACCTAAATATTAAATAGAACGTTCACCTTTAAAATGCCAGACAAAGAGATATATTCATAGCCAAGGTTTAATTTCTACGAACACACTATCAAGCAAGAAATTAACATAAGAATTAATGTAACCTTCAAGAGGAATGATTTATTTAGTGCTTCAGCGTTCCCTGGGATTATATTCGTAGAAAAAACACCGGTACGTGTGACTAATCGACCTAAAAACAATCAGCTATATTGTCCACGCGCTAGTGGACTGTAGAGTAAATAGATTGGAAGGTAACCGTCTGAAGAATGGAAATACTGAAACTAATAGATTACGGCTGGTCGCGGTCAATGTAAACATTATCAAACGGGAGTGTGTGGTTAGAAAATATCATTAATATTACTCACCACTGTTGGATACATTAAAACTGAAAGTATATATAAATAGTAAAAAGATCGTTAGGTGTTACATGCGTCCATCGTGCCAGGTGTCATAAAGCTAACATAAACATTTTCGTATTTTTCTTATATATTTCAATCTCCGACCTCAATATACATGTCCGGTTTCTTAAAACCCAAATGGAATCGTATACTGAAGTTATGATAAAATCTTTCATATCACAAGAGACTCTTAACAGCCATAACACAAGTACACATATCTTTTAAAATGTTTCAAACATACAAGTCAAATAATTAGAATTAATGAATAATTACCTTGATTAAGGTATTGATTTACTTCAAATATTCACAAAAACAAAGTCCATTTTGTTTGATGAATTAGCAGTAGTCTGAAATTCACATGACGACTCTTTTACGGTTATGATGAAATAAAGGTGAAAGACATCAGAGTTAAATCATTTTAGTTTCATTCTCATTTTAGACTGCACTGATGAAGCATATGTTAAGTAAAAAAGCTAATAATTACATTTAAAGTTTAGATAAAAAATAAGTATCTTAATATATACATTTTACATATTTGGTGCTGTAGGTATTTAAATAGCAATTGCTTTCATCCGGAATGACGTTATGTAGATGCGGGCTTCGGAAGAAATGAAACTTGGCGATATGAACTCACATTTATTAAAATATTATTCGAGATTTCAATGGTACTGATAACTGATGCTATGTATTTATATTAATTCTATTAATATCCTAATGATATTTATTCTTAAAATACTTACATTTATGTTAAAGGTGGCAAATGAGCAGACGGCCTACTTGATGGGCAGTTGTGACCATCGCTCATGGACATCCGCAACATAGATTCGATGCCAACCTTCATTGTGGAAAAAAAAGAACAATGGGAAATAAGGAAATGGCAGAATAGGGTTGGAACGAGGAAAAGGCAACTGTTTTTCTCACACATTGAACGAAATGCAGCCACAAAAGTCTAGTTCAAGCCGATCTTCTGTGAGAGGTTGGTACTTCCCCGGTCGAGCTAGTCCATTTTCGATCTGCAGTAAATTGACCACAGCTAGGCTCTACAACCTTGAAACTCTTACTCTTTTCAATTTACTGTCGTATTCGTTGTTTGTTTAAGTCAAGCCATCATCATAATACACCACTGTATCTTATGTGTAAATAAAAGTTTTGCAAAAGATACATATTGAGGGTCTGCGGGGATCGAGACGTTCCTCGTTATAAATTGATACTAGTGATAGAAGCCAGACTCCATCTCACAGTTTGTATATGAAACGTTCGGAAATGAGAAAACTTCTAAGTATTTTATCAACAGTTTTACATACATATATATATTTCTGAAATATATCTTTTATGCATACAGTTTTCTTTAAATGTTTGCTATAATTTTAACACATATTTCTAGTGCTTTATTTATTAACACATATTTATACGTAACTTTTTATGGATCGAAAACGAAATAACATTTTGTGACAAATTTAGTTTGAACTGTATGCATATGAATTTAATACTATGGATATATTATTCCTTAACATTGAATATAGACAGTACCGAAGCCATCTTAGGAGGCGCCCAGTGAATTCTATCATATGTAATTAAAATATCATAGCTACCGTATTTCAAATACGATCATCGTAAAGAACTCGACAGTCTACATTAAAGGCAATTTAATATCAGAGAATGAGTATTCTTAGCGGCCTATTTACACTGATCAAATCTTCGATTGGCGGCTCCTTTAACTAATCAAATCTTCTTATAGACGTTAAACAGGCATTACATTTAGGTTGTATCTAAACAAAAGGGAAACTTATGAACCGGTTTCACTTATCTTTAATTTGTCTCTAGAAGCCATTGATGTAACAGTCCTTTTGCTATATCTTTTACCGTTAAAAAATTCCTATTAGAAAGTTTGTCGAACATACTACATACCTATAAAACTGTTTATATAATATAAAAAAAAACTCTGGTCTTTGAATTAATATTTACAAGTAAGTTTAAGCTTTTGCGATAACTCCGTGTGGTTCACAAAAACTTTGTTAAATACTCTTTAATGGAGTATCTCCGTTTGTGAGACTGCTAATGATGTGTGTTTTTAAACCTTCCCGCTACGTTACAAATAGCGTCACAACCTCAAATACGATTGACAGAAAGAAACAAATCAGGAGTAATTTTGATAATTAATTTTACTAATCAGCGACAATTCTCTTTTTGCATATAATATTTGGGTCTATACGGAAGAAAAAGTACGCCTTAATTATCTCCAGGAAGTAATAGATTGGAAAGACCTCTGATATACTTAACATTCAGAGAAAGGAAGTACAACTGCTCTGAATACTTGTTTGGTGAATTGAGTCACTTGATTACAAGCAAGTTAAATATACTACATTGTATCGGTTAGCGGCATAATCTTTTCTACTGGGTGGAAGCTTTCAGAGGCCGATGTTACCGCTTCCTACCATGAATCTATCATTAAAAATATTTATTTGACTTCAGCACAGTATGTGTGGTCCATAGTATGTGGAACTATTATATTTCTCAAATAAAAATCGATAAAAATGTTGGGTATGTTAAATTTGATTTGGAAAAAAATTTTTTTTTTTATGAATTTGATTACAATTTGGCCGAGAAATGGTTGTTTTCTTTTTCTCATACCAACTTTTTTTGGAATTTTCTTGTTTTGTTTATAGGTTATTTTAACCATAGTAGCATATTTTCTAGTTTCTACATACGATTTCAATTCTAGAATGATTAATTCGGTTTAATCAAAAATGTAATTTACTTTAGGCAGACAGTAGAATAATCGAGTTAGTTGCTAAATTTATTTTAATTATTAAACTAAATTACAATGATATTATAATAATAAAAATATATAACTTTTAGACGGATCATATCAAATAGCAAATAAAAAAATACATGTAGCCATCCCCTACACGCTTTTTAATAGCAACCAACCATAAGGCTGTTTGTCCTCTGTATTTGAAATGATGTAAACGAAATAAATAGGTAATATAAATATTATAAAACTGTTTTCATCACAAACGATAATCTTTAAACCTAACATTAAGTGAGCAAAATAAGACCACTGACTCCGAAGCCTCGCGATGTTTTCTTTTCTTGTATGCACGATAAAGCATATACACACATCCGCAACTTCACTATCAGGTGTCGTAATTACAAGCAATACACAAAATTAGATCAACAATCGAAGTGTGGTTAATGCAGAAATATATTGAAATGATTTGCCATCATATCATAAAGAAGCATAGATATCTATCTTGCAAACTCTCGGCAATGTATTTCGGAGGAAAATGATAATATCACGAGTTGGAAAAAGTAGTAGAAATGAAAATTACGTTTTCAAATCAGATTAAAAAGTTTATCAAGGAGTCAACGTTATTTCTGACAAGAAGCAACAGAATACTCCTAATTATTTTTTGGAACAAAGATTAATTTTAAAAGATTAATTTTGTGGTAATATTTTTTTCTAAAGTCCTTTATATTTACCTTGATCTGAAACAAATATGTATTTTCTTAAAATAAAATAATAAATGGAAATAAAAAATCTGACTTTAAATTGCTTTAAAAAATTGTATGGTCTAAAATGTTTTAATAATTCTTTAGACTTTTTTGATTAGATAGTATATTAAGATATGGCTTGAAATACAGATCAACGACCTTTGAAAATATTACGTTTAGTTACGTTGCGCTAGGGATAGAAATTACCTCTATAATACAGTATGATTTAAGGCAAATCACGTCTTCATTACAACACAATAGCTTTTGTGAAAACTGTTAACAATGTTAGAGGCAGGCTTCTCAGAAACGTTGAGTCGTTGTTTCCAAGCAGGGATAGTAATATGAAAATGATATTTATTCATTTTTATTT
>DVQP01001649.1:0-14750 GCA_018231745.1 Danaus eresimus
TACATACATACATACATGCCAAAATGGCATTAGGATTTTTGTATGTCAGTCTGTCTGTTTTTTTCCCGCCTGTTACGTGTAACGGCTGAACCTATTTTGATGAAATTTAGAAAACTGTTGAGTTGTGGTAAGGAACAACTTAAGCTGTTTTTTTTGAATCCAAAAGCTTTACTAACAGCCTCTACGTTGTAATAAAAAAAACTAACTAGATAACTCACCCCGTGTAAGACACGAAGTCCACCTAAACAACTAAACGAAATTGGAACATGCGCCAGTGTTAACTGACTGTGATAAGATCCAGAGTTAGAAAGGTTCATACAAACCAATTTTCAAGATCATTATTACGTTTCAGATTGTTATTACGTCACACCTAACATTTGCTCGTGGTTTTGCTTGTGTTTATTAAGTGTAATTTTATATACAAGTAAGGTAAATGATATTTATAATAATCTCCTTATACATAACATACAGAAGCGTCTTTAATTGTCACCATTAAGAGAAAATAAATACGTCGTATCCTTTTTTTGTATTTAAAATTTTTACAGGACGGAGCTTCTCACACCATCTGTGCCATGAATAAGCACAAAAAATATCCTCATATAATATGAAGCACTAGGCAAATATCAGCGTGAAATGAAACAAATATTTTCGGATTACTGCGCGGATTCCATACGTATATATCTCGTCTGCCCGTAATCATGGCTGCTGCAAAGTAACCGAAACGTCGGGATTATGTAATCTTTACAAAAATAATATAATAACTCCTAGTAATCCGAAATTATTAGCTTCATCTGAATGTGAGGTCTTGGATCTCATCCTACAAGTGGATTCAGACTAATAATATCCATATGTATCGTCTAACTTGAAGAAGGCGTCGTGTAGCTTCTGGTAATCAATATCAATCTTCCCGAGCTTGGGTCGCGTCCTCTCTCTCATCTTGGCCTTCAGCGTCTTAGTTTCCTCCTTGTCCTGGAGCGAGGCCCTCATCTCCATGATGCCGGTCTTCTTGATGAAGTCCGGCAGATCGAACGGCGGCTTCTCGATACCGCGCTTGCCTTGCAGATACTGAAAATATATTTGATTGATTTTAATATTAATATTAAACATCGTAGGGTTCAATTAAGTATCCCGATGTTTTGAAACTGCAAATAATGTGGATATGCTATCAGTTATTTTCCGAGTTATATGTACTCTGAGAGTATTTAGAGACCACTGGCAGGCGAAGGAAAACGTCGTGAGGAAACCTGGACTTGTAATTCATATTATAAGTTTGAAATCACCAATCGGCGTTAAACAATGGTGATTAAGGCTCTTACCTTCTCCATATTAGATGAGGTTTTTGCTTAGCAGTGGGCTTTGATACGCTTATGATGATGATGATGAAGAAAAATTATTAAAGTGTAAAATTTTGGTGATTAATTATACTTTTGATACGTAAGTTTGTATAGGCTTCATAGTAACAAAGATATCATTCATCTCTATAACTCCCTACATATTGTCTAAAGATGTGTTGAAATTATGTGTTGAAATGATCTATATTTAATATTAATTTCAATGTTATTTTGGTAATTACTTATATTATCATACATTAGAAGCGATGTGTCGTTCCATACCTTCCGCTTGTAACACCAGTGACGCGGCACCTGAACCGTGTTCCTGTGCGCCTTGAGTTGTACCAGGAGTTTGGGATCCCTGGCGGTGACGTCATACATCTCCACTACATCCGGCCGGGCCACCAGCTGCTTCAGCTCCGCCACAGACAGACGAGACAGCTTCTTTAGCTTGCGTTTTGAGAGCCGCTCCTTCTCATCGGCTGCATGTTTCTGTGATGGACGTAATAAAAATCAAATGAAAATTAAATGAATATCTCTGGGGAAACATCGTTGTGTGGATAAAATACCAAATTACGAGTGACGCCGCCGACCCCAAGGATGGAGCACCAAGCCGTGTGAACCAGGAGATTCCTGATACCACACGAGCTATGGAATGGGATTGCTATCCTAACATCGGGGTAATCATAGGTTAGGTTATTATAAGTTTTAATATGTAATTCTTACTTTAGTATAAGCAAGTTTCGTAGTTTTCCTGGAACCTGTGGCGGCCATTGTATATAATTAAATTGAAGAAGTTGCCTAAGCCAATGATTTATATTTTTTACTTTGTATTTAAATTTTAATTAGAGTAAATAAAATTTATTCATTAATAGTTTACCTCAACAGCCTCTTCGTCAGCTGCAAATTGATCGGTAACTTTCTCCAGCGGCTTGCTCGGTTTCGGTGCATCTTTCCCGGGTTCATCCTTGAGCTCCTCCTTCCTTTCCGTTATCTTAAATGATTCCAGGATGCGGTGGAACTGGCGGTACATGGGCTCCAGTTCATGGAACTGTATGTTCTCCTGGACATATCTGAAATGAGTGCGATAAGCGGTTAGTTTTATGGCCATGGACTTTAGATTGAGTTCATGGAGACACAATAATGTATTAACCGATTGTCTGCAGTGAAAATAGTCTGGTGTGGCTGGACTTCTCACAAAATATGACCTTGATAAATTCTAATTGAATTTAGGACCATGATATTGCATGGACTAAGCACTTAAGTCATAACCTATGTGTTATTCCAATGCAAGCCCAAATACTGGACATCTTGAACAATGTATTCGGTAGTTTTTGTGTGTAAGTCTACATAGTAACAAACACTCCCCTAATAACATAAGTATGAAGGAACAATATAATTACTCAATTTCGGCTTCCTTTTCGTTTTCTTTGTCGCTGGTCTTCTGAGCTTCTTTACTACTTTCCTCTGCCGACTTTGCTTCTTTTCTTTTCTGTCTTGCAGCCTTCTTCTTCTTCTTTTTCCGTTTAGTTTTACTTGCTTTGGTTTGATTCTGACATTACATGTAGCACATATCAATTTAAATGAATATTTATATTATTAAACTAAATTTTGGATGAAACATATAACTGTGTTTCCATAATACCTCCTGCTTTGATATTATTGGTGGTAAGGGAGCTTCTGGTATGTTATCTTCATCCGAGTCTCCTTCCTCTTCCACATCATACTCTGTACTGATCACAGGTGCCTGTGGAGGGTCAGGTTTCTTTGTTTGCTCTGTATTGAATCAAATATTACTTAAAGTTATTGTCGATGATAATTTATAGTGTACATTCATTATTCAAAGTAATATTAAATATTTTTATATCTAGTTTGAATGGAAATTCATTGAACTATTTTAGAAATACAACTAAATCTTCCACATAATGAGTAATATAAAGAAAATTAAAATATGGCATTATTATTTAAGACAAACAACCACCTGCTACTTTATCAGCCTCATCTCCTAAAGCAGCTTGTCGTTGGTCTTTGTAAGCAAGTGCCTCCTCCAAAGCTTTTGGTAGCACAACACCACCCACAGCAGAAGGGGGTTTATTTCTAAACTCCTCAGGTGTATCTATTTTCATAGTCAACAAGGATGGTAGTGGAGGTCCTGAAGGATCACTTTCATCATCATTATCATCTTCGTCATCATCCTGATCGTCCCACCCTGGAGGGCCATCCCCTCTCCCTTGTCGCCCCCAACCAGGAGGGCATTGATTGTCCCAAGGATTCATATTGGAGGGTGGCACCATACCGGGTGGTCCCATATCTATGGTTTGATTGTAGTTACTCTTCATGTTAGGTGTTCCCCGCATCATATTAGGCGGCAGTCGTGTCGGAATGCCTGGCGGTCCCATTGGAGGAGGTCCCATGTTGATTCCAGGGGGTCCTAAACCGGGCGGGGGTGGAGGGCCGATACCAGGAGGACCCATACCCATCATGCTAGGAGGTGGGCCCATTCCTGGTGGCGGCATGCTTGGTGGACCACCAGATGTTGTGACTGCAGGCATTGTACCAGGTGGACCCACTGGAGGAGGCGGCATACTTCCAGGACCCATGGGGCCCGACGATGGAGGCATGGGAGGAAAACTCGGCATTCCTGGTGGTGGGCCCATAGAACTGCTACTTCCTCCAGACGTAGTTCCCGGTGGACCATCCATGACGTCTCAATAAATAATCTACTCACTTAACACAAGAAAGCCGACTATACAGTTCTACAACATCATCATACACTTTTATCAATGAAAAGTATTCCACATAAATTTTACGACAATATTTTAGGTTATTGAGATAGAACCCACAAAAATAAAATAAATTTTTAACGAATTAAGAAAGTAAGCTAATAAATGAAAGCATTCGACAATCAAGCGAAACACTAGGTAGACAGATTATATTAAGTATTTAGTTCATTATATGTAGATATATAATTTTTATAGGGTAAAATGTGCAACAGATAAAAAATATGTTTTGTTCTCGAAATGTACAGTTTGGTGAAAAAGTTTTACATTAATTAACAGTTTTTAAATTCGTAAAATATATGTACGATAAAATGTAGTCTATGTTTTAAAAAAATTACAACGATACACACATTTTTCTAAAATAATAGATTTCTCATTTTATTGTACAATGCACAATATTTTTGGTGTGATTTTTAAGATTTTCCGCTGTCTGACATCTGTGCGGTTTTGATTGGTTTTTGTATTTGTCGATTTATCTTCAATCTTGTATTTCAATAATTCAGAAAATCACCAATTGTTATCAGGTTTATTTTCATTTAATATTAATCAAGTGAATAACTCCTCAGCTCTTAAGGTGTTTTACGATATTTAAGAAAATTTTGTTTTTTTTTGCTTTGTAATATGGTTGAAATGGGTGAGAAGTATAATACTAAGTGTCCTGGTGTTAAGAGACTAATGAGAGAAGCCATGGAGTTAGCGGAAGCAACCGAAGAATATTGCGCCAGACCACTCGAAGACAACCTGTTTGAGTGGCACTTTACTGTTCGCGGACCTGTGGGTACAGATTTCGAGGGTGGTGTTTACCATGGCAGGATATTGTTACCAAAAGAATACCCTATGCATCCCCCCCACATAATCTTGCTAACGCCAAATGGAAGATTTGAAGTCAATAAAAAAATATGTTTATCAATTTCTGGACACCATCCAGAAACCTGGCAGCCATCCTGGTCAATAAGAACAGCCTTATTAGCTTTGATTGCCTTCATGCCTACTCCAGCTGAAGGAACAATTGGATCTTTAGATTATACTCCGGCAGAACGCAAACTTCTTGCCAAAAAGTCTAACACCTGGGTATGCTCTCAGTGTGGTGATATCACAGCATTACTATCTTCCACTGCTGCTAAACCACCAACAGAGGAGGAGCAAACTGTTTTAAATCAAATAGCCTTCAAGGGTGAAGATGAACAAGCCAGGTCTTTACCGGAACCAGTCTTTGAGCCTCAAAATGTACCTCAATATGCAGAAAGAGTTCTGGAATCTTCTGACAACACAACTAGTTTTTTGGACCAATTAACTGAGATCTTGGTGGCTCTGCTGGTAGGAGTTATTGGTATATTCATTTATAGACGTTGGAATGCTCATATGCCGGTTGATCCTGAACTATAATCATACTGACTAATAGTAACATAGTATTTTATAATTAATTTTATATAACCATAATATAAAATTTATATGAAATAAATTATATAATATATAACTACTAATGTTAAGATATGTTTAAATTATAAGTTTGTTTATATATCAGTCTAATGTTTATAAAAATTGGTGTTTACTTGAAATAAATGTAAGGACTTTGTTTCACACTTAATGTTTTAAAGCACAGCCCCACATACCGTTAGATCAAACAGCTAATCAAAAAGCTAAATATCGGCATTGATATTGTGAATTAATACATCACTTTAGTTTGTGTGATTATAATTTTATATATCTGTAGATATTAAGTAATATTTATCAATCATACATATTAGTTGTATCGGTTAGTTAGGTGCAAAGTAATAAAATTTGACATCAATCAAAGATAAAGGGTGTTACAGAGAAGTTTAGTTTCTTTTGTAATATATATATATTAAAAATTTTATGACTTTTGCACTTTAAATTCGTAATAACATTCCAAGAGCTTACAAAATATGAGCTAGTCATTCACATGGGCTTAATGTCAAAATTATTATATCATTGCCAAGAATCTTATATTAGCCTAAAATTTTTATTGGTCGGAAATTAAGGAAGACAGTGACTGATTTCTTAAGTATTAATAAAGAAATCACTTTCTTTATGTAGTTACTGTTGAAAAATCTCTTTATCCTCTGTTGCAATTTATAAAACATAATTCTTGTTTCAAGTGAGTTAGCACTACCTTTGCCCAATTTTGTCTGACACTATAGGTGACATTTCTCAGTACATGTAAATAATTTGTAATTTCAATGAAAGCTTTTCATTATATAGATATATGTATATTTTAAATAATTATTTACTTTACAAATTTACTGTATATGAGTATAATAAAATGGATAAATAAAAATTTGAATTTTCAATTATATTTCTTTTGAATGAGTGTTATTCAATCAGAATTTTCTAGTGTTTTAATAGATAAATAGGTAAAGGAGCATATTCACTGAAAGTCTATAAACATTAAATTAAAAAAAATTGACTTATACAAAAATTCCAACAGGTATTTTTTTTTTGGAGCTTATAAGATATACAAAGAACAAGTATGAAGAATTATTTTAGTAGACATTAAAATTCCACATACTCACCTTAAAATAAGAGATGCAGGTAATAAAATTCTAAATGGTTACATAAACAGTTTATTGGCTTGTAAATATTTTACATGTCTCATCTGTTTGGGGAACTTAATCACAATATAAAATCTGTGGATGCTTAATGTGACATTTGGAACATAAGTGACTTCTAACACTCATCAAATGAAATGTACAATATAAAAATCTATGACACTAATTATATCAAGTCAGCAACATTCATTGGCATCTCGTCAATCTGTGTGGAGTAGTACTGCTCTATGTCTCTAAGGATCCTTATGTCGTCGGACTTGACAAAGTTAATTGCTACACCCTTACGACCAAAACGACCTGACCTGCCGATTCTATGAATGTACAATTCACGATTATTTGGCAAATCATAGTTGATGACTAGGGACACCTGCTGTACATCTATACCTCTGGCCCAAACATCGGTCGTTATAAGCACGCGGCTGGAAAATATATATGCTATTAAAACTAGTTGATAGTCATTACTGTCTGTGTAATTTCATATACAAATAGCAAAAGAATTTTATTTAAGAAAATGTATATTAAGTTACTGCAGGATTTTATAACATAAAATACAATTATCCATAT
This sequence comes from Danaus eresimus, assembly GCA_018231745.1. Classification (NCBI taxonomy): domain Eukaryota; kingdom Metazoa; phylum Arthropoda; class Insecta; order Lepidoptera; family Nymphalidae; genus Danaus; species Danaus eresimus. Next base: position 7,246 of record DVQP01001649.1, read on the forward strand.
ACATATATGAGAGTTATGGATAACAAATTCTTTTAAAAATTCAATTTTTGGTTTTATTTGGCAAACACAACAGCTATATTCTTTTGACATTTTTCTCATGTTGCAACAGTAAACTCATGGTTAACTTACAAAAATAAGTGGTAGAAAATAATTAAAAAAACGTAACAATAACGCTCTTCCTACATATACACACTAGTTTTGATGTAATGCACTACTGTAGGCGTCTATAATTTGATTAATACAGATTATATTGTATACATACCTTTGTCCGGAACGGAATTCTTTCATGATGTTGTCTCTTTCCTTCTGAGGCATATCCCCATGCATGGAGCTAACCGTGAAGTTGGCTTCCTGCATTTTCTGAGTGAGCCAGTCAACCTTTCGTTTAGTGTTACAGAAGATCACAGCCTGAGTGATTGTTAATGTGTCATACAAGTCACAGAGAGTATCAAATTTCCACTCCTCCCTCTCCACCGCAACAAAGAACTGTTTAATACCTTCCAATGTCAACTCATCGCTGGAATTAGAAGAAAATCACCAGTTTATAGATTTTCAATACATTTTAAATTGTTTGTACTGTAAAATCACAATTATTTGTGTATTGAGTAACACTAGGACAGAGCAATATCATAAATGTACTGAGCATTATTAAGTGATTGATAAACCATATTTCTGAGTTTATTTCCATATGTCTATGTATGTCTCATGTAATATAAAACAGTTACATATTTATACTCAACTGAGCTTTACTACTTCCATACTATAAGTAAATTTCAAGTATGTACCGTTTTACAAGAATCCTAATGGGGTCAGTCATAAACTTTGATGTCATTTCCAGAATCTCATGGGGTAGAGTTGCAGATATGAGAACAACTTGTGTAGCCGGAGGCAGATAACGGTAGACATCATAAATTTGTTCCTTGAATCCTTTATTCAACATTTCATCAGCTTCATCAAGGACTAACATCTTAATAGACCTTGTTCGGAGCACTCTCCTTCTGATCATATCTGATGATCATATTAAAATATTATACTATATAATAAGCTGAATTAATTTTATTTGTAAAAATATGTGTAAAATTATTTACCAAAAACTCTGCCGGGTGTTCCTGATACAACATGCTGCCCATAATCAAGCTTTCTGATATCTTCCCCAAGATTGGTACCACCAATACATGCATGGCACTGTACATTCATAAAGTCTCCCAAAGCCAGAATAACCTTTTGAATCTGCGTGGCCAATTCTCGAGTGGGGGACAAAATCAGGACCTGTGTTTCACGAAGAGTCGTATCCAGAGACTGAAGTATGGATATTGAAAATGTAGCTGTTTTGCCCGTACCGGACTGAGCCTGGGCTATAACGTCGCGGCCCTTTACAATGGGTAGTATACTTCTCTGCTGAATAGCGGAAGGTTTCTCGAAACCTGAAATAGTAAATCATTAATAATTAGAAAATTATTTATGCAACGCAGTATTTGAATATGTGTACAAAACTAACCGTAAGTATAAATGCCGCGTAATAATTCATCTCGAAGTCCCATGGAATCAAATGTCGGGATAACTTCGACATCTTCGCTGGTATCGAACTCAACATTTGATAAATCCTCTGATATTATTTTACGATTATATGAAACTTCCGATGCCGTCATATTCGTGATGCCGTGTTCCAGTTACTATTCGTGCAAATCCAACTTTCTAAATACAATTTGTAGCTTTGAATGAATTTGTCGCAACGGTGACAAAATGTAATCATGTAAACTTTACACTTTTATTTACTTATCCTTAGGAAATTAACTGAATTAAGTGTATAACAGATTGAAGAACTTAAAAGCCGTAAACACAGAGCGTGCAATATACAGTAAAGTTGTTAAAACGAATATGGCCGCGGACTCATAAATAGCAACAGAATAAAAATATTTAGTCACATTTTAAGTAACGTGGCAACATTGGTTTAAACACATGATCTCAAAATTATATTTTGATGAAAAAAACGAATGAATCCAATAATTAGTTTAATTACAATGACTGTGCTATTAAAAATTACCAATACAAGATTACCAAGGTATTTGAAAACTTTTGCGAATTTTGGACTTGCAGTCATTCAATGGGTATTATTTATTAATATTGCTTTAATAAATAATTTGGGATCAATGAGAATAAATACAAAATTATTTATTGAATATACGCTAATCCATTTATTTATTTTTTTTTATAAATATTTTATACCGTATTTACATTGAAATATCATTTGTGACCAAAATGAACGACTTTATTTAGATTTTGAACGAATCAAAATGGATGCTGGGTGTGAATGAACTATGTACTGAAAAACGAACAGCTTTTTATCGAGTTGTTTCGTGGACCCGATTATAATCGGGAATCCGGCTTCACGGTTTTGTTTTATAGTATTTTAGGCGGTGTTAAACTAGTAACGTTGTCCAGCATAACAGGGTTGTAGAGTACAGTGGATGAATTCTGTAGTCACGGTGTAGGTAATGTGTTTACGAGAGTGTCAGCCGAGCTTCCCGCAGGTGTCCCTAATAGGATGAGGACTCTCACGGAAATATTGAATGTCGATACGAATCAACGAGTGGTATGTGTTGGGCTGCCGTCGCTCCTCGGTGCAAAATGGCGAGAATATATGGACTAAAGTGTTGCTCATGAGCCGTCCGAGCGAGCAGAAATGAAATGCATATACAGGAAGGAACAAACACAACTCTGACAACATGTTCCAAAATGACAGAAGAAGTAGACAGAAGACATGGTGTGAATGGGAACAGCAGTAGTAAGAGTGCCCATGAGGATCCTCCTGTGCAGAGTCCAGCTCCCGCTACGACGGGTGGGAGGCTCAAGTTTTTTAAAGGTCAGTGTTGAACTGGATTATGTGTAAATTACTCCAATATTTACCAATACCATAATTTTACCATACATAATAAGAGCCATAGAATCAAGTGATCTTATAGAGTTACAATTAAAGTAAGATAAACTAGAAAGTCATTCATGCTCTGATAACCATAACTAGCTACATTTGAGTGAGCAGTTGCCAATTGTCTGTGCAAACCTCTGTTTTATTGTTTTGTAAGAAGCTGGTCACCGTAGCGGAAACATCACAAAGTAGGGATAAGAAAAGTTACCAATGATAGTATTTACTTCATTATTTATATGATATTCCAACAGCTCCATGAGCAAAATTAACATTTTAATGTAAGTTTCAAACAAATTTTAAGCCTAATACTGTATTTCTTTTATACAAATGTAAGTAAGAATTGTATTGTCATCGCCCAGTTGGTTATATTAGGAAATTGATGTTACTAATAGAGTATGTAGTTTTTTTATTTATATTTTATTATGATGACTCGGAAAAACCAGAACTATAATAAATGAAAATGATTTAGAATTGATGAATTGAATGAACTGTAAACAGAAAAATACATTCAGTCAGAACTCTATTGGAGTCGCTCTGAAGCCCTGTGATTTATATAAGTCATATATAAAATAAAATATGAATTTGTTTTTAATTAATTTTTCTATATACACATGTATAAAATATGTAACCTTACATAACATAATGTGTCATTGTTAATATGATATAAGTCACCCATTAGTTGACCTAAGTAAGCACATTCTATAATAAACAAACATTTGGGCCAAGTGTCACTTACACATGTAAAATAAACATGTGTGATATGAAAGTGTATCTTTACTATAATCTATGCACACACACACACACACACACACTCACACCCACACATTCATATATATATACAGTGTGAGTATATTTCGTTTTTCTATGAGGCTGTGTTAGTAACAAGAAATAAATAAGGATTCAATAATAATGATTGTGACAAGTAAATGTTGTGTATCCGTGTGTTTACTCTGAGTAAATATTTTTCCATCAAATAGATACAAGTGCACTTTATCACGAGACTACAATGTTTATTGAAAATATTGTTAATGGTGTATATTGTGATAATAGTTTGTTTTTATTACTGACATATTAAGAGTATACATACATATATAATGAGGTAAGTTGTAATTAGGTTGTGAACTAATTTATGGAAGTTTGTAATAATACTGTTTTAATTATATGAGTACCATTGAATGTTAGACTACAGCAAGCTCTAAGTGTATATAGTGAGTAGTAATAACTACATAGTTTCTTATTAGTGTTATCAACAGTTATTAGGAAAAGTAACTTTTGTTGTAAATGTACAGTATGATTTATGTGATGCATGTATGAATGAATATGAATTAAATTTGTGTTGAATGTTCTACTGGACATTCAATATGTAATATAGATTAATTATTGGTAAGAATTATAATAAACTTTGTCTTCACAGATGGAAAGTTTATATTGGAACTGGTCCGAGGCAGCGCGCGCGAGGGTGAGCGCGCTGGCTGGGTGTCGGTGCCTCGTAAGACGTTCTGGCCGCCGGCCGCCGCCCCGCCGACGCCTCCTCACGCGGCGCCGCCCTGCGCTTCGTTGTCGCTGTCAGACGACAATTCCTCGCTGCACTCCTCGCCCTGCACTTCGCACCGCGACCACTGCTGGAAGCAGCCGACGCCGCGCCGCAACCTGTCCAAAGAGTTAGCCATGTACTACTGCAGGCCCGCTACCCTGCACACCGCTCATATCGCCACCGCCGCACGCCTCAAGCGAAGGAGACCCTTCGACACCGGCTACCATGAGGTCCTCACCAACGGGGCTCTCCGGAAGACCTGTGTGAACGGCGCTTGTGACAAAAAACGGAATGGTGACGTCGGCTCGCCCGAGAACAAGCATTGTAAAGGAGAAGACGTCGTCGACGGGCCGACAGAGGCAAAGACGAAGACGGAGGAGGACAGGTGGTCGGACTACGACAGGGAGAAATACTTTCATATGAAACTCAAAAAACCATATCAGTATCATAAGTTAAGGGTGTACAAAAAGACGAGGCCGGCGTTACGACGCAAAGAGTTGGCTCGGGTCTTAGAAAGACTCCGAGAGAAAATTCTGTCGTTGCCCGTGCCCGTGAACGCCAAACTGGCGAACTGCAGACAGGAGCACATGATGGTGTCTCCGAGGAAGCGGATCCTGCGCGAGATGGAGCGGGTCAGTCTCGAAGACCAGGCGACCAAGCGGCGAGCGAAGACGGTCCCCGCTCTCAGCACGGCTTCCTACCCGCCCTCTCCCGGCCCCAGTCATACACAGCACCGCGGACCAGACGGGCCGGCGCGACTGTCCAACGGCACGGCTCCTAGGAAGGAGACCGCGGTGTCCAAGAACGTCAGCAGCTACAGCATACACTCATTGCTCAGCATGCCTGATGAGAGTCCCACGCGCCGCTCGCCGGAGGCCAAGCGTTCGCCGCATTCCTACCCACCGTCATTGAAGACGGAGTCTCCTTCGAGCGTCAACTCGCCCGATTTGAGCCCCAGTCCAGACAGCTACCGGTACAGGTACTCGGCGCTCTCGCTGGGCTCCCCGGGACGCGGGGCGGCCCGTGATTCGCCCACGCCACCTCAGCCCACCAACCCGCCTTCCTTCCGGGCATACGCACCGCCCACGTCCCCGTATGGTGGTCGTCCAGGGCCCGCGTGGCCTGCTCCGCCGCCGCCGGGGCCCTTCAGACGAGACGAGTGGGCTGGCCCGGGGGCTGTGAGCGGCATGAGCAGCGCACAGTATGTGTTCGGTTATGGATACGCTCCTCACGTGTACCGCGCCGCGCCTGCGCCCCCCCTATGGATGCATTACGCTTTGGCCCCGGGCGCACCTCCCGGCCCGTGGGCGCCTCTCGCTCATCCCCTGCTCACAGACCACATACCCAAGGAGGAGCCCACGTCCGGTCAGTATGACTGACAGTTAATGTTATCACTATATCGGTAAACATTTAAGTCAATGTGTCTTGTATGTCGTTTCAGATTTGCCGTTAAACTTATCAAAACATTGAAGCCGACGTCAATTATGACGTGTGACGTCACGCGTCACTCGTCCGTCACGGCGGGTCGTCTACGAGTCGAGTCCGTCACGCGGCACGTCACTGGCGGGGCGGGGGCGGCGCGGGGCGGAACTTGACATAACGCTAAATAAACTTTATTATACTATATAGGTATTTACAAAGGTAAACAAAGACTTTTAGATTAATTAAAATATAAATTAAATTGCAATATCGATAATATATTTTTATACATTCGGAAGCGAATCAATCGAACGTGTTACTCGTTATATTCTATAATCAATCATTCCATTGACGCGTTGAATTGGCGCCTGTTGAAGTCCAAAAATCGCATCCCACCTGTAGCTAACGGTCGCCGCTATAGCTAAAGCGTCCCTTCGCGGGGACGGCACGATATTTTTGTATAAAACAAGTTTTCCCGACGGATCTGTTTGTCAGGAAATGTATTTACAAACTTTTTATTATATGTATCATATTATAACGGTATGTACTAGTGCAGACTACCGAGTGTATTTTCATACGAATTATTTGAGCTGCGAAATGAATATTTTACTATCAGCTGTAAATGTTTAGTGTTTTAATGTAATTTAAGATCTTTAACGAAACTAAACAAATACATTTAAAGTTTTTAGAACGTTCAGTGCCTTGGATAAATGAAGATATTATGAACATGTTTATGAATGAAAAGAGTATTAAATGATTAAATGTTAACGAAATGTAATATACTACAGCTGTTGGCGTCTTAATTGTAGCCATTTTTTGATATATTTACAATAATAGGTACAATTTTTTTTTTAATATTCGGTCAGTAATCAGGAAAGCAAACAATATTTGAATGACTATGTTCGATCTCATTATTTAATTTAGAAACTCAACGAGGTTAAAGACTACAGATATTTTTTTTTTGTCGTTGGGAACAAATTTGGATGTGTGTTTATGTAACATGTATATTAAAAGACATTGTATATAATTTGTGAATGGTGTTGTAGCGAGAGCAAGTATTGTGAGAGAATAACGGCTTACGATCTATAATGGTAAAAATTTATTACCCTGGAATAATAACTAATGTAATTTGTACAGTATTTTTGTATTTTTTATCGAGTATATTATGGCGACGATGACGACGTACATGTAAAGATGGCGGATGTACGCTACGGCTTTGAGATTAAATATATAAGTAGTTTTTTTTTTTTGATTTTCAGCAACTTAGTATGGAGTTATGTATTGTAAGTTCAGTTAGCAACGGCACGGGACTGACTTTGGATGTAATTTTTCTTTTTAATCGTTAATGGAATTGTATAAAATATTCGTTTTATTGGAGGCCTACTGTAACGATTGTCCGCCAACAAAGTTGATCTAGGTTAAATATAGATTTAACGAAACCTGCTCAATTAACCTCTGAGTAACTCTAGGGAACAAAACTACTGTACCATACGTTGTCATTGGGACGAAACTGTTATTTTTAATTTGCTATTATTTTTAATATTTCATTTTCTACTATAAATATTTTCATTCCTGTATTCTGCACAATATTGTACCGAGGGTGTTTTGTTTATATATATATATATA
>DVQP01001650.1:0-14749 GCA_018231745.1 Danaus eresimus
AAAAAAAATGTAGTTTTATTCGATCAATATAACTTCGTCTTCAATGCATTGCTGGATATGACTTGTGACACAGTACGTAACATTAAGTGAAATATCTTAAAGCAGCTATAACGAGAAACCCTTGTCCTTGTAGAACTGCATCAGGCATTTACTGTTCGTGGAGGAACCCAAACGGAAGACTACAGCCGAATGTATAGACGAGCTGAGGAAGTCTTTGGACGTCATGAACTCCAGCATCAGCTCATTGCGTGGGGAGATGCAGTCATCAGTGAAGCAGAACACGCTCAGAGCACAGATGGACAGCTTAAAGGCCGACATAGCTTCCGTTAAGGGGATTCTGTTGAATAGGTGAGTGATTATAAACTGTGGTTTCCTGAGGACATTGGATACAAGATAGTTTAGTGTACACCCTGGGTTCTGCGTCCTGGGTGATGGGTGATGGGTCCAAATAAATACGGATAGTCATAATAAATAGACCTTGATTACATCGTGGGTAACTTTAAATTAGTAGGTAGGTAGTAGGAGTTGTTTGGAAGGTTTTTTTCCTTATGTTCCTAAAGTAAATTTTTTGTTATAATCTTTGTACCGATTTCCAATAGGACTTCGTGTCACGTATATAAGTATGTATTTACGGTGTTGAATAGTTTTAGCTCAATAGTACGACAATGGTAAATGAAAAAAATATATATCTCAAATAAAAACCTTCCAAAGACGAAAGCAAGTACAGTATTGAATATTAATACATACTATTAAAATCCCAACTCGTCTCAGGAATCAATTTCCTTCTCTCAAACGCACTGAGCCATCGATCCCCGCGTGGCAGAGACAATCAGAAGAGGCCACTTCCACCGAGGTCCCTGAGACGAAGCATCGTAGTCGCAGCCAGAGGTCAGAGTCCGGTGGTTCCAACTCCAGTGAGGGTGAACAGGCCACCAAGAACAGCGACAGCAGCTTGGAGATCATGTGAGTGAAACAGATGTATACAACTTCATGTGAGTGACAAGGATATATATAATATGTAGATGTATTTTGTCGTTAAAGCCAAGAATTTGAGTTATATATATATATTTACCTATTAGGGATAGGTAACTTTTATGGTATGAATTTTACCTAAGTTCGTTCGAAATAATAATTTTGAATTTATTTTTTATTAATTTTATCTTAAAATACACTCATTCACACATGGGATCAAATATTTAGTCTTCTATATAAAGGTATAGTGCCATGTGTGTGTTGAGTTGTAACTCAAGCGAACATTTTCCCTAATACATATTCCATATAACCAGTCCCTCTTCAGAGACAATCGCTGTCTGAACTATAATATCTAGTATGCAATTATTAAAATCTTTCAATGAAATAATATTTTAATTGAAATTCGCTTAACTCCTCTATATAATAAAGCTCTGTTTCAAGTCACTTATTAAATTTTCTTTGTTCTATAAACTTTGTGTAATAATAATTTAAAAAACTTTATGTAGAATATTTACTTTAAATTTATATAAAAATATATTTTATTTAGAAATTTCCATATTGAATGCCCCAAGACTCCGGCTGAAGTTACCAGGGCTGAAAACTCTTGTTGTATAAATAATACATGAAAGTTATTTTTAATTAATCCATAGCATTTGAATCTCTAGAGGTCGGCACTACGCAGTACATAACCAACACCTGAAACAAAATTTGTAATTATTCCTACAATAGTATGATTTTGGAGGTCAAAGTTTTAATTATTGTGTAAGAAAACACACTTCATTGTTAATTATAACATTCATTATGTAGTCATTTAAAACATTACATTTCTGACGTCCATGAAGTTCTTATTTATATTTTTTTTTCAGATCATGAAAGCCTCGTTCCTGACGTCACCTAATCAGTTTTGGACATTCGTTTTTAATGGTGTATAATTTAATTGTGTCACTTGCCGCTACTAATGCCTCGTCACTATTTTATTTGTTCTAAAATAAGGCGGGAATTATGAAAATTGTTGTGAATGTATATTTTTATAATTTAGTTATTATTTTGTACTATTAAAATATGGTGTCAGTTTATAGCTGTTGATAGCTTAACCAAATATTAATAATAAATATAAATAATAATTTGGTATTCATTATTTTGCAGAAAATTTTATGTTTTGTATATTATTACTGTTGTTTTTTTTTTGGATAAATTTACAGATGATAAGATGACCGGCGGGGTCAAGATAACTTTACGTCGATAAAGTTCGTTAAAATCGTTGATTCCAGAATCTAGACTTCACAGAAATATGATTTAATACTATTAATATTTTATTCCATTCTTGACGGTTATCAGAATAAATAAAACGATATACGGAATGTTAATTTAACTTGCGTTTTTATAAGTAATTGTAAACTAATATCTCCATTAAGTTTCAGTTACATTTAGTGTAATGTAATGCGATAAGTGCATTCCACAATCAAAATGTTATTACGTTAATGTTGTGACTCTGTGGTGATAAATAAACCAATGACGCATTTCTTTATTTATTTTCATAGTGACATTATTAACAGACCCTTATCTGTCGATTCAGTGTTACCATTGGCTATAAATTAAAAGAATTGTCTATGGATTTATATATTTAAGTGATTGGAAAAATACAATGACTGTAAAAATAATATCAGAATGATGAGAAGGCTATATTTTAAAGAATTTATTTACAAAAATACATCACAAAGTATATTGAGCTTAAAAGTCCTGTATAATAGAACACATTCACTCCAACAGCTTGGAATTGAGATCAACTATATTATATATAGGTAAGTATAACAGACGGTGGCCGCTTCATTTGTAGTAAACACATACATAACACAGAGATGGAACAATAACATATTGAGACATCAAATGAAGCGGCTTTAACACTTATAAATACATACAAACGGCTCATGGCACTAGAGTTGTTACACTGACTTACAAGAAATTAATCTAAACATTAAAACACAGAGTGAAGCTTCACCGGTATGGAGGATATCCAGTCTTTACTCTAAAATGTGGCTTTAATTGCCAAATATAAACAAAGTATATGTGTATAAGACATTAAGAGACGCCTAGAGTAATAGGTATACAGTAAACTTTGAAATTGCATCGGTGAAAAAATACAAAAGTTGTGTTTGATAAGCTACAAGTCAATTTCAGGATTCAATAAAGCCTATGCGTTATTTAAAAATTTGGACCTGCAAGCGTATGAAGAGGAAAAATGTGTTATTTGAAAAAATATATTCCTTAATACCGACACATTAACCTTGAAGTACACGAGACACAAGTAGAGTACGCCGCGCCGGCAATAAACGTCTCAAGAGTGTCTGGACGCGGACACATGGCGCGGCGCGGCGTATAACAGTTACCTAGGAAACATTTAACAACCATTATATAATACCACAGAGTATAAACACCGATAGATATGCTCTCCGGATATTTTAAACGTATTTGTATGATATAACTTAGAAATGTTGCAAAACAGAAATGCACTAGTAATATGTGAACACTGGTATGTTACACATTGATGTAGTCATAACCTTCTTAATATTTCAACGGAAATTTGATAACTTTCTACGCATTTCCGGAATGCAACAATCAAATTAATTGAATAACAGCACCTACACGCTAGGAATACGTAAATTTTAAATTAATTAATCATACAAATATGAAATCCGACTACTAAATTATAACATACGTTTAAATGAATTTCATTCTTAAACCGTTTCCATATAACGTGTCACGGCGAGATGTTACCCCACCAGTCTGACGCTAGCTTCATATGTGACACTCCCGCGTCACAGCCAGTCCGGAGTGTACTCCCACAGACCTTACATTACGTTCCAACATACACTTGTATTAAACTATAGAAGCACCTTCTTTTCCGTGTTATTTTTGTCGCAGCGCACGATGACGTCATCGCTGCGGTTGTTCAACAGTTTCCTGGCGCGTGACAGGTCGTCCAAGAAGTCTTTGCCCTTCTCCGAGCGCATTATCTGCTTCTTGGGCAGCACGTTCTTGGATAGATATGCGATCAGCTTCTGCCAGTCGTTCAACAGTATGAACTTCTTGTCGTGCCTGGTTTCAATGGGCACTGCGCCGTTGGAGTGTTCGAAGAATACGTTCATGATTTGCTTAGGACTCTTCGACGTTCTGGTCGTCCTCAGCAGTGACAAGAGCAGAACGTCCACGTCCTTGTGCACTATGATCGGCTTGTCGTATATATTGTTGTATAGGCTAGTGTTCTCGGCTGGTCCGACCACGTAGATGACGTGCGACGAAACCCTGAAAGCCTCTTCCGCCCACACGAACGGGTCGCCGTGAGAGGTGTTCGATATGTCTCCGTCGTACATAACATCGAATCCGTACTCGGAACGAAGGTAGGCCACGAAGGAGGCGACGCAGTCCGCGTGCAGGCGGTTAGTCGGCGAGTATATCACGAGCACCTTAGTAGGCGGAGGGATTTCTGGGAATCATAGAAGAGTTATGAGAAAAAAATTATTAATATGTTTTGATATTTAACTTTATTGTCCGCCTATTTATATGAGACCACTAGGTAATATGACTTAAGTCTTATTTTTATACAAAAATTAAACAATACAATAGTAATTTTTCTTTATAATAAAATAATTAGAATGTATTTCATAAGTGACTCAAAATAATAGTAGATAAACATACCTTGAGCATATTCCTTACACCAGTATCTTCGAATGCAGAGCAATATGAAGAAGTATATGAACAGTGTGCCAACTATAAGAGATGCTATACTCGCTATACATATGTTGAGAGTTTTATGTTCTTCACTATCTGAAAATGAAATAGAAACAAAGATTAAAAGGATAAAAAATAAGCAAATGTATTAGTATTGCAATTTGTATCTTCTATACATAGAAATAAAATCCAAAATTAATTACATGTGATGACTGTCTCCAAAGAAACAATGTTCTATCACGCAAATTATTTTAATATATGTAAATACTAGGTTTTGTCTACAACGTCATTGTCTCGGAATTTAGAATTGTACTGTGAGAGCATGTATAGGTGTATATACAAAAATATGGTAACTAATTGGCAGGGACTTCATATATGAAACAACTGTTATGCATTCATTTGGTCATGGACTGACACTCAAATTATAACTTATTTATATAGAGAATAAAACCAATTCTCACCAATAAAAATCCTCGGACTCTCAACTGACTGGCATTCGATTACACCAATTCTACATTTATCATGTATGGGTGTCACCACAAAATAGTACAATCCCGTGCTGACCAACAAACTGTAGTCATATGTAACCTCTTGCGTGTTATTTTTAGCTTTAATCAAAGCATTCTTAACAATTTCGTCACACTGTGTGCCTTTGTCACATTTCTTTATAACTTCTATCTGGTAGGCGGTTATCTTGAGCTGATTGGGAGGTGGCATTATATGAAGCTTCATAGAGTCACTTAAGTTTTCAATGTATACAAATGGTTTCCAATCTTTTTCTGTGATATATGGATCTGTAATATTCAGTGAAAAATAAAATATAATAAAAATATATATATATTATACATATAATAAATGTATGGCATGTAATTTCCTTACCTAGCATTGCAGCGGTGGGTATGTTGAAGTAAAATTTCCCTCTGTTAACGACATAGTCGTCTGTGGCTTCGAAATCTAAGACATGGCTTTGCCCTTTATAGTTTCCGTTTGTAACGGACCAGTAACAGTCATAGTATAAGACGGACTGATCATTGATTTTCACATCATTTGATATCACAATATTCCTACAGTGACCCTCCTCATACTTGACTGAATCTTTTTGGAATCGGAATTTCATGGCTACAAATAAAACACAGTTTATAACAAAATGTTCTTTTACCAAATTACTACTTAATTGATAGTCTCAAAAAGAGTTTAATACAGATAAGTGAAATTATAAAATAATATAAGTACTCCCATTACATTTAACCTTTTATATTCTTAATTTTCTTTTTTCTTTTAATTTACATTTTGTTTTTATTCTTTTTATTTATATAAACAATGAAAGATGGAAGCAGTAATTTAATTAATACATATGAATGTTTGTATTTCAATAATAGATAAATAGGAAACAGAACCCATTTCTTATTATAATGTTAGGAGTTCAAATGTCATTTACATATTGGAAAAAATTAATCAAATATATATAAATAATTTTCTCTTTAATTCGATTTTTTTTTTTTGAACAAATTACAACAATAATGCTTTCATATAAAAGTGATAATTAATTGATATATGCTTATATAATGTTCAGAAATTACACAACCTATAGTGAAAGTAGCTTCCTAGGATTTAAATGACAGGTTTTAAATATCGCATACTGTCGTATTTGGGTTTGATCCAAAATTAGTTTAGTGACAAAAATTTTATGAAACCATAATAATAAAAGGAATAACAACTTACTTTTCCATTTAATATTAGTGAATGATATATTTAAGACGGTATAATTGACAGTGAAGAAATTCACATCCCGGCGCCTCTCATGCAATATGTAAGGTTTTAGTGTGACTTGGCCAATTTGGTTGTTTGATGTTATTGGACCAAAGTTGTCCGTACATTTGGAGCTGTTTGATGGAATGTACTCTACTTTGCATGAATCATCATCTACATATTCATCACCAAGAATCTGACGACAATGTTTAAGTTTAGCAAATATATTACTTCATAAATGTTCAAATTCAACAGGTTTTTCTCTGCTATACATTCTTTATACTAATATTATGCTAAAATAGTTATGAATTTTATCAAATGGTACAAAATAACAATACATCTTTTACTACTTTTCAATGAGTTTCTATGGGAAGGCTGGTACATCAAGAAATATTATCATATTTGTTAAACATTTGAATGAATTATAAAATTAGTTACTCTAAAAGACGATGGAAACAAAGTTAATATCAGAAGTCGTAGGTGTAATTTTGTATGCAAAGCTTCTCTTAAAAATTTAAAATCTAAGCAAGACTAGACATGACTCATACTCAGGTGTCTAAGAGATAGCAATTGATACGCCTGGCTAGCAACCCTAGTAATTCAAGGTCGTATCGGTAAAAAATCAATAAACCAACAACAATTATTCTATACAACAACTATTTTACTAATTTACCTGTGTTGTACAACTGCGTGTTATGTGAGTGTTATTGTGGCAAAGCCGATTTCGTCCAGAAACAAATTGTAACAAAAAGCATAACATAAAACATAATACAAGCCGCCCCTCCATCCTGGATAAATAATCTACCGAACTACACAAAAATAAACACTTCCATGTCAGTAACTAAAACATATTTTACGAGTTTCAACAATATAACAGGGTTTAAAATAAATAATGTTTAAACAACGCAATACTGTTGTTTACGATACAGCCACCATTATACTTTACTTGTCTCGCTACAAAAACAATATGGCTGGAAGTGGGGCTGCGAGTGCTAAAAATACTATTGGAATGAACTTTGTATTTATTTTATATTGTATATTTATAACATCAAAAACTGTCAAAATTTCATAAATAAATAGATACACCCTATTTTTTTATATCATAATGTTAAAAATTAATTAACTACCTTTGTTTACGATTGTCATTTTACCATAGACACAATTTTGATAACTTGACAGTCTTAATTGACATTGGCATCTCAATAAAAAACAACCTATATAGGGCAAAGATAAAGTTTTAACTAAATTTGATGATTGAGATGATGGACCTTTATCCTTTGATATGCTAAAAAGTAAGCTCCAGAAGATGATACATGAAGATAAAACTAGTATATCATAATTTATATACGACAAACTTTTACAATGACTGTGAGTATTTCTCGTATAAGTCTTTTAAATATGAAAGTAATTACAACCATATAAACATAATATATACTTCCGTCTGATAAAATATGTACTTTAGTCTATTCTCCTGATACTAATAATATCATTAGTTATCACAATGCTCTTCTATTTTAACAGTATTTTTTGTATTGTGTGTATTTTATTATAAATTATAAATATAGTGACTTTTTATGGTGTTCGTTGTAACTCCTCTATGTGAATAATAATCATGAATTATAACAAATGCTTCAAATAATTTTGATGTAGTAAAATGTTCATAATTCACCCAAAAGGTGTTCTGTTTGTACAAAAAAATATATATATTTTACCAACTTTAAATTAACATGTAACAAACATCTATAAAGTATTTCTAATTGGCGCAACTAACTTTTTTTATTGCCCATAAGAGTATAAAGTCTAATTGCATCCCACTTCTTGATAATCTGTTCCTATTCACTGCAGTTGTTGAACTGAGAGTGAACATTGTGAGTATTACATAATGAATGAGATATCTTAAATGCATCGAATACATCCCAATATAAAACAATAATACAAACATCAATAACATCAAGCAAGTCACAACAAAAATTATAATATTTGTAAATAATGCACATAGATACAAACAATTTGCTTCTTTACTAAATTGTGTAGCCTAACATTTTCAGAGGTGGTGGTTAGCAGATCTAAGTGTGTGTAACATGTGTGTTCTCGTGAATGCTTAAAAAGTGAGATAAATTTCTATTAAGGTTCTATATAGAGTTCTTAGGGATAATTTTTTTTTATACCCATAAAGATCGTGGAGTTTTTTTAATAATGTAATGATTTTTTTTAATAAATTTGATATAAATAGATGTTATTACACGGATGGGTTGATTTTATATCTTACGATCCGTATCAACTCCGGAATAGTACTTTTTAGACTCTGTAAAGTGTGTTTGAATAATGATTTAAGTCTTTCCATATAAGGTCACCGGAGAATTTTTCACAAAATAGTTAGCCGAATCCACAATTTTTTTCTATTAGCTATGTAACAATATAATAAAAGTTGCGATGCCATCCTGGCTGTATTAGATGCTGCTAAAACTTAATTTGTTTTTGTAATTACTTGTTATCAATATCCCTGTACTCGGTCTAAAATACATACATTTAAAGTAATGTCACCTATTTTAAATTATATCCGGCATTTAAAACATAGTAATTAATGGCAGAAATATGTTAGTGACAAGAACATTTTGAAATTATTTTTAGCATCTATGCAAGGACAGTGTTATAAGTTTATGAGTGAGAGTAAATGTTAGTATGAGTGTGTGTGTGTGTGCGTGTGTTCATGCGTCCTTATTTGTGTGCTTTTGTGCGTAGTATTATAGCTCTCAAAAGGAATGACCGATTTCTATGCGGTTCTTTTCATTTGAAAGCCAGTTGCATCGAGATGATTCTTAGTCTGTGATTGGTTAATATCGGTCCAACAGAATAAAAGTATCAGACCTTTTCTCAAATAATGTAAAGGCATTTTTGTATGGGCTCACTAGATTGCGTGTCTAACCCATGCGCGTTAAATAAAAATTAATGCATTATTTTTTTTACTAATAATATTTTCATGTGTTAAAAATGATGCTTCTATATTTTCTGTTAACTTGAATTAAAAGAAAAATGATTTCCAAAAAAAAAATAACGAGACAAACAACGTCCAGATTTATTTTAGTTATTGTGATGACGAATTTAAATATGAATTTATGTATACAAAATATTGTATTAAAATTCTGTCTGACTCCTTATGATCATCTTATTAGCCCCATGGAAAGTGTCGTCTTAGTATATTGCGACAACTTTAATTATCTGTTTGGTGTTTAATTGTTTGGTTTAATTAATACGGGTACTGTCAACCAAAAGCCTTATCGTATAATGATTTTACTATTCTGTAATTGTAATTTCCTCCCTACTCTGTAACGTATTAAACGCTTTCGATAACTCATTGTTTATATCCGTAATATAGAAGCAGAATTGATTTTCTTCAGTTTGTCAGTAAGGAAATATAATTTCAGATTCGATTTCGTCCACAAGTAAATAGAAATGAAGCCTGCTTATATTGTAAACGAGAAATTTTGTGAGGATGAATGGATGTGTGTTGTTCTTTCACGCAAAAGCTACTAAACGAATTGTGATGAAACTTTAGAAAGTTAGCTTTGACATGAGGATAAAATAAGGCTATAATTTATATCAAAAATCATTATGTCGTACCTCTTCTATTTTGGGTTTAGTCACATAGCACTGACTATAGATGTCACTAGAAGTTTCTATGAACCTAATGCCGGAGTGCGTCAAACGAAGTCGCGAACTTTAACTAGTTTGCTGCATATGTATGTTCGCTAATAGAGTAATAATTTTATATTCATAGATCAAATCAATAGTAGAGACAATATATTTATAGAAACCGACCTCAGAACAAATTTTCATACATTTTAGAAATTTATTTACATGACGTGAGCCTGTTTGCATAGACTTCACATAAACGAGACCTAATTTTGAATTGTTAACGAAAGCAAATTTGAATTCATTAGTCCGAGTGACGTACTTAGTACCAGACGGAACAAATAGATATCATAAAATCGATACGGCCAATTTAAATTGTTTTCCGAATAATTGTTGGGTAGATAAGTCTCATAACGTATGCGATACTTGCTGACTGATAACTGATAAAAAACATTTAAAGTAACCTCATGTGTTCAGACGTATTGTGTTGCTTTACGAGAGCGCACTGGTGCTGCCATATCTGAACAGGTGTTGCCGTATCTCTGAGGACGGTTTGTGATATTTTGCCCAAACTGTAGGGAGCTATCACGCATTCGGAGGGTGAGGAATAAATTCTCGAGAACACACTGTTGGGGTAATTCGGTAGAAATGTACCCTGTGCAGGACGGCCGGATGGGGCGGCGTTTCGTTCTAACACTGGTGATCGGAATATCGGCTGGTTTTAGTTTCGCGTACATTCTGTTAACCTCGGCCGGCTTCACACGGGATGTAGCCTGGTCTTACAGGTATATATGTGCCCTCTTATAACTGTGTGTGCATGCCTTTATGTTATAATATACGCTTCCTTCTCACTGCTGCTATGCTTTGTATTTTGTGCTTCGCTTTCATGACACAATTTTATGTATATTTCTTATGTTATGTCAATTATTTTATTTTATTAAAAAAACCGGTTGGTGTTTAATTCACATGTTACAAACAAAATTTATAAAAGCACAATTGTGTCGCATTGAATATCAAAAAAAAAATCAGGTCTTATAGTTTAAAAAGAAACGAATTTATAATGGTATAAATATTAATATTTTACTTTAATTTTAACTTTAACATCGGAATATACCTTCTTTATATATATATAATTTAAGTACAAACTAATTCTAAAACGCCACAATATAACATCCGGCATCCGGTTTCGAAACGATAGTATAAAAATATATGATTAAAATTAATTCATAATAAATAATAAGAGTTATCGTGGTACGAGCAGGAATCTAATTATTTTTTACAATTATACATATAAATATTAAGATACGTTTTAATTTGAAATTCATATAGTCGATACAGTAGGGAACTGGGCGATAGTCGTTAATAAATAACAAAAAAAGTATTAAAATAATTCGCTATATGAAAATTGGTTTTTCGAAGGAAACTAATATTTCTTTCACATCAAGTACTTTTCGTTTGGAAGCTGAAAAAGTATTTATTTTTTTATTTGCTTCACTTCGACATTAAAGTTTCCTGTTGCTTTTTTTATCTTGTTTAGTTTATTTTATATATATATATATTTATTAAACTTATTCCATCAAAACTGTTTCATAAATATAAGTCCAGTCCATTGACTGTTTAGATATTATAGGATATTTAAAAAAATATACGAGTTTAATCAGGATTTGACGCTGTGAACAGTCTGGAGAGATGGATGAAGATCTTACTCATTATCATTATAATGAAATATGTCGTAAATGACCTCGTTTTGCATGTATAATGTGTATATACATACATACTTTTCTAAACCTTTACAGGATTCAGTTTTATTTATACAATTATTATCTAGCCTCTATAGTGTCATTTCCTCTGCAACACAAAGTATTGTGAGTTAGATTAAGGTCGTGAATATGATGACTACATTGTAATAAATGTATGATGCAACAGCTCTAAAAGAAAATTAGATACAAATGTCTGTCCATTGGAAATTATTCAGAGGGAATATCTGAATGTTTTTACGCCACGGTCTCGTATATCAAGAGCTTATTACTGCCTAAAGACTCATAAAATAGTTCAAAATTACGTGTTGCATGTGTACAGTAGCGCCAGTAGATAAATATTGTTTAGCTGAATTAAATCAACTGTTGTAGAGCTTTTAGCGAATACATTGATCATACTTCAGCTTGAGATAGATTGATGATAAAAAAAATTAATACTAAAAGTAAAAAATTGTCGACAAAGTTGCAAGTATGTCGGTTGATATATCTCACCGTTAATTTCACAGATTGATAACGCTTGATAGTAAAGTTAATTGAGTTCGGTCATTTCGAAATACCATTTGTAATTTTATCGTGTAGCGTTTTATTTTTTTCTTTTTTGGAAGATAACATTTCTATTGATAATTATTTTGTTACATCGAAATGTAATCTTAATAGATCGCTTATAAGTAACATTCATGATTTATCAAAATTTTACATGTACTAGGGAATTTTATTAGAATTTTTGCATAAAAGCAACCTTGCATAATCCTTTTTTTGTAATCATGGCGACATTTAACATCATACGCAGAACAGACCATGGGTTCGCTTGCGGCAATTAGATAGCTGTGATTGGTCAATCGAAGGTTTTATCAACGAATCGAATTTCAGAGATTCAGCAAGAGATCTCGAAAAACATCCAATACCGAGCGTCATAGATCACGGCAAAGACGAGCCCGCTCATAGAGATGAAGACAGAACTGTGGCTGATGAATTGGCTAAACGGGTACGCGTTCTCTGCTGGGTTATGACACAGCCCAGTAACCATAAGAAGAAGGCTATCCATGTGAAAGCTACGTGGGGGAAGAGATGCAACAAACTATTGTTTATGAGCACCGTCGAAGGTTTGTCGAGAAAAACATATTAGATTGAATTTCAATAATAATGTTTTAATACAAAGCCCGCGTGGAACAAATTATTGAATTGATGTGTAAATAGAAAATATAGAAATAAATTGGTAACACCGCAGTAACCAATAGCGAATTGTTAAATCGATTCAAATTCCATGTAGTTTAAGCTGTTGTTTCGATCTCGTTCCTTAATATATAATTTTCATTCTGTAATTAAATTTTGATTTCAATAATATCAATTGCATATGTTTTATCCGATTTGTAATAAGTTGATTATGCTGAGATCGATGCCGGTATAAAATTTGTATATTTTTATCTTATCGATCGAAATCCTTTTGTAATTTGATAAAAAAACAAATACATGGAACGGAGATACAAATCGTCATTATCATTGTTATCTGAAACGTCAGTATTTTTATACTAGCCGCCAATATTACCTACATTTTGTTTGGAAAATCAATGGAGTTTTTTATCAGGACCAACCCACATATAGGGGTTCAGAATAGTTTCAACGAAGGAAATCTTATCACTGACTATAACATAGTAACATTAAACGATTCCTCGTAGCTTTAATGTCGAAAGGAAGAATAAGAACGGCTTTAATTTAAGTTATATTTTTTGGTACATTTGAATAATTTCCTCAGCGATCTGTTTCTATGATTTTTTCGAACAGACGAGAGTTTGCCATCGGTGAAGCTCCCAGTATCAGAGGGAAGGGATTATCTTTGGGCGAAAACTAAAGCTGCCTTCAGATACGTGTACGAACATCACAGGAGGGACGCCGACTGGTTCCTTAAAGCTGATGACGACACGTATGTCCGTCTCATTGTTCCCGCTTAAAGCATTCAAAAAGAGTGAAGAATTCTCGACTTAATATTAAAATTTATTAGATTTAAAATTCATGTTAGGGATTGAACTAATATCATTTAAAATTAAACAAATTTATGCCACTTAACTCACCGGCTCGAGTCAGAGTACGAAAGCTTAATTGTCAAATCTACTCGAACTCCCAGAACTTGCGGGTCCGAATCCTGGCCCTGTTAATGCATTACTCATGTTTTCTTTTTAATTTCCATAAATTTGTTCTAGTTTTTGAAATATATTTATTTATAAATGTCGAAATACTGCTTCTCTTTAAG
This sequence comes from Danaus eresimus, assembly GCA_018231745.1. Taxonomy (NCBI): domain Eukaryota; kingdom Metazoa; phylum Arthropoda; class Insecta; order Lepidoptera; family Nymphalidae; genus Danaus; species Danaus eresimus. The sequence goes on from DVQP01001650.1 coordinate 14,089, forward strand.
GTATGTCATTGTAGAGAACTTGAGGTACATGCTGTCGGAGCACGATAGCAAAGAGCCGATTTATTTCGGATGTAGATTCAAACCATTCACCTCGCAGGTTAGTGACGTCAGTCAATATACGATTTTCATAAATTTAAAACACAAATAAATCCAAAACATTTGTATAAGAACAATCTTTTATGGTATTTTTTTCACAAAACATTTAATTTAATAAAGTTCTAGAGGAGTCACTTATAATCTCGTTACAATAAAAGATTTATAATCTTCATTAAATGTCCCAGATTGCGATTTAACTGTTTGAAATATTCTAAGTGCACCCATCGTTCTAAGTATTTTAACTGTTTAAACTGGTTCAATTGACCAAACAGTTCAGACTGACCAAACAGTTCGGACCGACCAAACTGTTCAGACTGACCAAACTGTTCAGACCGACCAAACTGTTCAGACTGATCAAACTATTATTATAACCTGTCCAGGGTTACATGAGCGGTGGGGCTGGGTATGTATTAAGCCGAGCTGCTCTAGACAAGTTCGTGAGGACCGGTCTGCCGTCACCACACCTATGTAAAGCGGGGGACCACGGAGCCGAGGACGCTGAGATGGGTAAGAATATATATTAGATGAAATGGGTCAGTGGATAGACGAATAACTTTTTGGATGA
>DVQP01001651.1:0-14748 GCA_018231745.1 Danaus eresimus
TAAGTAAGTTTCGTAGTTTTCCTGGAACCTCCGGTTGCCACCCCTATATAATTAAATCCTCTTTTATAAGTATGATGCGTAAAATCGTTTATTAAAGTTATAAGAATGTTTATTCAGATTTTTTTTCACTTCTTTTCATATTAATAATGATTTATTCACTTGTCCACCTTACCATAATTATTTCGTTTATTGTAAGACTAAGTGGCCTCAACACTAAGAATCACTGTGATAGTTTTTACGTCCATATAATATATCGTTTTTAAGATACACTAACTAACATAACGACTAAGTTGTGATAGCCATAACAAAAGGGAAGAGAAAAATCTGGTATTGATCAATATTGAATGACTTTCAGTATTTAATGGTACTTTTCAATTTTCATATACAAAGAGAAAAATAAATATATCATATACACTACATAATGCGATCTAGAAAATAAAAAATAAATTGTGGTAGATTTGATTTGAAAATACGTTTACCTGGCTTTAAATTAATCAGCACTCTTTTAGCATAAATAATTTCGTTTACTTCACTATACTGTAGTTAAAAATGCCCAAAATTTAATAATCCAATACAATCCATTTGTAAGCTGAAAATGGACTAAAAGCTAAGGCCGGGTCAAGGGTGCATCAGTTGATTTTCCTCTATTTTTATTCTATATGTAATGTTTATTTTCATCCAGGCTGAAAGTTCCACTTGTTTTATTAATTGGAATAAGATATTTAAAGCTGTGATATCAATGTTACAAAATCATATTTTTACCCAATAGATATTTTATTTTATAAATTTACAACTCGTTTCAAACCACACTTAAATATCGCCTCGTATCTTCTATACAAATTAAGTCACAAGACCTTTTCCGCCGTCTAGTCTTCGCAAACATTTTTTTTATTTGAATCCTCCAACGCTCTGACAAAAGGAGCAAAAATGGCCCGCGAACACTTTGAATTATTAATGTTATTGTAGAGAGATTCTTGGAAAGAATTTTCTGTGTTATTATCATTATTATCCGACTTAAATGAAGACAGAGGTAATAATTCTGTCTTGTGAGAATACAATTACGCGTTATTATTTTTAAGGGTCTCAACTTTTAAACAGCGTACATTTTTGGCAAAACAAAAGACAGTCGCTCCTTGTCGCTCGTTATGCTCTGTAATTATTATTATTTTTTAAATAAAAACAGAAGTTAAGTTTCATAAAAGTAGGATTTGAATACAATGAATATTTTATGAACGCTTGTCGTAAAGTTTTTTTCTTGAAGTAGCAATTACATTGTAAATAAAATAATTTCCGTTATAAGAAAATTGGATTTAAGTTGAATCTTGGCTTGGAAAGTACATGTGAAAAAAAAAAACTATTTATATATAATAGTTCAGAAATAATGTACTTGGACGTATATTTATTAATTAAACAAAAGTGTTTTGGGGACGATAAAACTGAACCATAGAAGTTAAAACAAGCGTTTTTATTACCGTGTCTTTTCTGTCTCTCCGTTCGTATTAATTTCTGAAACTTCTAACTTTAATCCTCGTTTTTTTATTTTATTAACTGTGTTACTGTTTTAATAAAAATAGTGTAAAAAAGCATTACATAATTACTGTTTTTATTTATTATGGTAGGAACGATCTCGGTTTAAGACACTGAGCATACTGAAATTGAATGAAATATCTGATATAATCTAATAAATCACTTCGTATGAGACTTAAACTGAAACGCTCAAATTTTTTAAATTATTGGTAAAAATATCATTGTCCTTAATAGTGTAAAAAAAATTTTCTTTGTTTTCACGTACAAATATTCAACAATATCCAATCAATCAAATAATAAAAAAAGAGTGAAAATTTCTATTGACAGTGATGACCAACAAGAAATATACATAAAATTTCACAAAGAAACTTATTTGAAGTAAAAAATAAATATTTGAAATATTAACTATAATCCTGTGACTCAAAACCATTTGAAAAGCGAAATAAATACAGGCGATAAGTAATACGTCAGTATTGATATAAAATATAAAAATTGATGTTTACATAAATAGAAATATATTAATCTAATTACTCGGGTCTTAACATAACTAATGCACCAATGTAATTTAATAATAAAGCATGTATCAGGTTCTTAATATATCTTGAAAGAGCCAAAAACAAAACTAACATATATAATAAGCTCGAATAACCAGCGATCTGCTGTTATTTTCTATTTACAGACATAATAATAGACCAGTTTTCATAAAGGAAGCAATAACAATTACCCCTTTGAAGAACAATAGTATTACATAGAAACAGTCAAAGACCTGCAAGACAGACATCTCGACCTTATTTCTAAAACTAAATTATTCACAAACCCGTAGCTAAGCTAAGTACTATTCAAAGTCAAACTCAGATGACATACTTCTAGTATATGAAATTAACAGAGAAATTATAATACAATCCCGAAATTTATAATTGTTTAGAATAAATATTATTTGTATATAAAAAAAATATATTTATAATTTCATAGGTTTTTATCTGACATTGAACAAGAACAATTTGTCGTACATATAGCAAAGTAGATGACCACTAACTGTGGGACATATTTTAGTTTTAAATTAAATTAACTTCGTCCTAATTATTTGAAGCTGGATTACGATTTCTATGAAATGTTCCCGATAATCATACAGTTGTTTAATATCCCTAAATATAAGAGGTATCCTTGTTTCTATACCATAATGACCATTGTTAAGGCTCCACTTAAACGACTGCTAGCAACACAATAGCACCAGATTGAGGACAAATGGTCTGTAAAATTTTGTACGTAGGTAATAACCAATTTTTATTGTATGTGTAATATATTTGTACCAAACAATTCCAGTTATTATAACAACTATAATATATATACTCATGTGTGCATTTGTGTATATTTGTTTATTCATAATAAAAAAACTATTGAAACAAATTCTATGTTGTGGTATAAGTTTTTTTTTGTTTTATTATAAATTTATAACGAAAAAGTACAACAAACGTGTTTTTAAATTTTTCCATTTTTATTTTATATCAATTGAACTGATGTGAAATTTTATCTTACAATAGCGTCAATAACAATTTCCTATTTTATTAGCAGAGCCGTTGTAATGCTAATAAAATAATCTATTTAGTTTAAATTCAAAGTTATTCCCTTCCACAGACAGATTTAACTAATAGCACATGCATGTTTCAGAACTGTTGTAACTTCTATGCCATTAACTTTAGTTTAAAGAGTACAATACAAAGTTGGTAACAAACGGAACGACAAACAAATTTATCGTCTCTCGCACGGATCTCTAAAAGCTACTGTCGTACTCTTTTGTCCATGTAAAATGGTTACAGAAATTATTTTCACTAGCTTTCATTTTGTTTATAATATTCAATATATCCCTTATTATAATGTTGTACAAATATATTTAGTTATTTTTGAGTCCGTCGCTAAATAATTGTACTAGAGATGACGAAGATCGATTTACTCAAAAACTAATATTTAAAAATAATGATTTTCATTCCTGCTGTTTTTTAATTCATTACTGTATTTTATGATCAACGAATGCTTCTCTTATGATAAAAGAAATATGAATTATATTTATTTTTATTCAAATAACTTATTTGAGGATTTCATTAGTTATGCTTAAATGAGTTTTCGATGTATGTTCATTTATAGACAACAAACATACTCACAAAGGTGTTTTGAAACTCAGCACAGCAAAGTGTCTCTAAAACTCTTTTCAGTCACTCATAACCATTCATTTCCACGCTATTAATATTCAAACACAATTATTTCGAAACATTATTTAACGGAATACTAAATTGTTTGTGACCTTCTCAGAGACATTCAGGTTGGTTGTCGAACAAACATTCAGACTTACAAATGTTTCCATTTATATTATTAGTCGGTTTGAGTTTAAGCAAACAACTCTAATGACGTCACGCCTCATTACTTTCAATTCACACGCAAAGTTAACAAATAATGCGTTATTTATTTGAACGGATAGCTAATATTTCGGAAACGATGAATCATTTTAACTTAAATGTTCAGTTTAAATAACGACAACAGTAAAGTTATTTGTTCAAAAGTTTAGAGGCAGATCGCGTTAATTTGCATAAAAAGATTTCTTTTAGATATACCGTACATATTCAATAGTATGTTGATTTTTTTATAAATTATCAATATTTTAAAAAATCACTAAATTTGAGAACATTTGACATACTTGAAAAATTAAAATTGTTATTAATATTTTTTCTTATTTTACATTCATTATTTAAAATATCTTCTTCAAAAAAAGTAGAAATATCAGTATGTATTTAAACTAGAAGGATAAGAGAAAAATAATTTGTCGGTCCTATAGTAGACGACATAAAGCAGCCTTTTTAAAGTTTGTCAAAATCAACTTAGCATTCAGCGAGGATCCGCTAAAGGAAACGAAAGACGTTCATATAATTGTATTACGAGATCTCGGGCCTAATTTGTGTTTACAAGAAATAAAAAGTCCTCTTTTGAAAGATATACTCTTACCTTGTTTATCGTTTTCTATTTCTTTCACATGATAAAGCCATTTCTATTATGAAATTATAATTTACATTTTATTTTTAGATTTTTAAAACTCCTTTATATTTTGTTATAACTTTATTCGTAGAAAGTGTGTGTATAATTAAGCTTTTACATGATAAAATATTATAAACAGAATATTATTTCATAAACATTAAATATAAATTATTATTAATGTTAAAAAACTTTGCATGTTTTTATTTTTGAAAGAAAAAGATACATTTGCTAAAATATTGAGATGGCTTTGGACTATTAGACTAGTTAGTCTACCAACGCTCCAGTCTAGACTTTCCATAGACGACCACACATAGGTAAATAAAGTCCACATTATAATACCAACCCAATACGTAGTTAGTACAAGTGTCTGTTACTGAAAGTAATTGGAAAATATTTTATAATAAAAAACTTAAATTCATGGTTTATATCCAAATAAATACCGGCAAAGCAGTCACGCGACCTGTCACTTTAATTTTCATTAGTGCATGTTCGGTTTGACCGGCGTTATAACAAGCTATCATAGTAATGTTATAGTCTATTTAATTAAAACTGCAAGTATTTGAAATTTATTTAAGTTTGATGGGTAAAATACATTATTGAAAAAAAATCACATATGAATACATAGTAAAATTCAAATACATAGATAAAGAATTCTGGGAAGCCGTAAGCAGTTTGGTATAAAGAGGATTTTAGTTCCCTTGCATATTGCATAAAGATTTTGACGACAGACTTTCAGTTTAATGGACTAAGCTACTTGTGAGTTTTAACGGTCTTTACTTACAGCTAATGTCGCTTACAAAATGCCTCGCAAATGGTGCTTACTAAAATACTAAGTGAAATGAAAATATACACTGATTACTCCTTTAGGCTCTTTTGTTTTTAATATTAATTAGACTTTTTAACTTTACTATGTTTATATTAATTTGAATAATGCATTAGCAGTTGCAAATGTTGCTTTGGTTAATATTTTTGAAACAATTTTTAATTAGTTAAATAATTATAGTAATTTGGTATGATTAACAAAAGGTCATACACAGATGTAGTAGACTAAAACCACAGAGCTAAGTGAAACATGAAACTGACTACCATACAGTAATGTAGGCTATTTACAGTTGATACGTACGTTCTAACCCTCTAAATATTGACGAGCGTTGTATATAGTGTTCCCAAGCCAAAGTTCCCAATCGAAGTTTGTGCATAAACTAAGATAGTTCCTCAACTATTTCTAGTTCTTAGAGCATCCGAATACTTGACAATACTTGACATTAAGTTATTGTGTAAGAACTTACTAATTGTTTGTATATCTAATGATATTTATTCAACGTTAGCTAATTTAAATTGTCGTAATTTCTATTTTTAGTTCAATTAATATCTCTTTCCAATGGTAAGTGCGGAAGAAAATTGCCGTCAAAATTAAACGCCCTAATGGATTGGGTTGGGCTCATAAGTCAATCAGTGTCCACTTTGGCCTCATTGGTGAAATATGGATTTATAGCGTTAATAACAGGATCGGAACGAAACGTCGATAGCAAAACATGAACTATTTACCTGCACAGAATACATAAAACAGATGTAGCGTTGATTATATAAGAGAACAAACCTCAGCAACGAACAATACTGTCTTTTTACCTAATCCTAAATCACGAGCACAAAACCTAGACCACCCAAAGTTAAAACAAACGAAGCGTTTACTAAGTTTGCTGGGATGCTGTGTTCTGTGATTTGGTCTGCATGAGCAAAAATGTTGGGATGCATTTTGTGGTTTTGTGACGAATGCGGATTTAGTCTAATTTGGTGTTGGAGTTCAATTGTAAAGGGAAAAACAACTGTTGGAAAAACAAAAATACTGACAATGAAAATTTATTTCTACAAAGTAAATAAACCCTTTTATGGAATAAAACTTATAGTAGAATAAAAATCGTTAAACAAAAAATTAATAGTGATATACAAATGTGTGTACTTTATTTGATTAATATTAAGTCCTTAGTATAAATATACAATTTATTCTATTTTTACTCTATTTTGTGCAAGTTTGAATAAACTTTATAATTTCAAGTCGTAAAACGTTGTTAGCTTATAATAACAATGTTTTGTAATTGAATCTTAGAGGCGGTTATAAACGAAGAAATTGCTTTTTAATTCTTGGTTTCCGACAAAGAAAAATTTTACTTTCTTTTTAATAATGATGGTTAATTATTTGCTCGTCTAAAATAAACGACGCAGAAATAATAGAATATTGAAACACCTTTTTTGTGTGAATATTTATTTCTTTAAAAATATTTACCACACACTTAATGAGATTTAAGATTTTTGCGAGTCATTTAAATAAACTTATATATTTCGAATTTACTACGCGATTATTATTACTTTAAAACTACGTAATCCCGACGTTTCGGTTACTTTTCAGCAACCGTCATCACGGGCAGACGAGATGTGAGTGTCTCACTATATATGAGTGTCTCAATAAAAATCGCGCAGTAAATCCGAAATATATTAGTTTTATTTACCATACACAAATATGTTAGATACCAAAACAATCACAATTATCCTAGGTATTTTACTGGGCCTTAATTGATGATATTCAAAATACAGACAAAGTAATAAATATTTACAATTTCGACCTTCCATGTATACCACTTCCCACAAACGATCTGCAAACAGTATTAGCGTATTATTCATCTACTATTGACACATTGGATATTCCAGACATTAATTATAGCTTTTATAGTTATAAATTTTAGTTCACTTTCATTCGATTATTCTTTGATGTTTTATTGATGTAATCGTACGATTGCAAAAACTTTTTTCTAAAATCTCTTAATGCTTTTAAAATGATTTATAAAAAAATTACCTTATTTATTAGTGATTATCAAAATCTTTTTAATTGAAAATTATTAGATTATATATTATAAGATTATTATTATAGGTTTTACTAAAATAAAGATTATTCTTTCAATATTCATTGTATTTGAACTTTATTTTATTTATTTATTATTATATAACATTTATTTAACGTATAAAAACAAACTGCATTAATAAGCGGGCTTAAAATTACACAAATTCCAGTAATATAATTTAATCAATTGTTTTGATTCCATTTAAACATGTACAACCAAACCAAATACACGATAATAACGGATGCCCATAAAATTTGCATATCAACTCAATTTTAAATATTAATGCGAATTGGGTCCATAACACTTGGAAATAGGAAGGGAATCGGCTTGAACGTATTTGATAACTCTGCTGCGATTTTAAATCCAAAGCGAAATAAAAAGGTTGAAGCCCCCCTTTCGCCTATTATGTGGGACAAAATACCGTCAGTGAAAAGTCGGATAACATCTGCAACGTTATAATAAAAGGTAACTGGATGGTTTTAGTATAAAATTTTATTGTGCAGCATCGACAAAGGATTTGATCTGGACAAAAGTCGCATCTCATTGAGCGGAGTAATTTAAATGTCTCAGTAGCAGAATGTTGAACTTCTAATAAACCTGCTTCGGTAAAAAAGTATCATACTTACGTAAAGATGTACCACTAATTCAAATATAATTTTATTTCCATTTTCTATCTAATGTTATATATTGAAAATATATATTCAATGACTTCTGAATACTGTTGTTTTGAAACATTCGACATATAGTATTATAAGTTTAGTGTAGTATTTTACGTCCAATAGATTCTAGGATATTTTTAACTTTTTTGCAAGGGATAATATTATATAGATTAATGCCAAGAAGTAAAAATAAATAATTTTAATTAAGTGAAGTTAAGCGCAAATTTAAATGGAGAAAGATTGTTATAAACCGAGAAGTAATTGAAAGAATTAACGGTTATTGGAAATGTCCCCATGTAAATATGCTCTGCGTCAACAAGTAATAATTCAATATTTATATAATACCACCTATACATAAGTTTATTTATTTCAAGTTCTTAACCACTTGTTTTGTTTAAGAAGGCTGTCTGACTTGTCATTTGATTTATACACTTGGTTATGTACCTAAGATTCGAATGAATGAGAAATTATATTATGATAAAATATAAATCTCTTTATAATATTGTGAATACTATTAAAATGTATGTATTTGATAAACAAATTGCTGAAAACAAAGAAGATTTGATCTTATACCTGGTTTATACAAATGTGATACAATTTTCCTGAAATCATTTCCGAGTAAACAAATTTAAATAATATTGCTCAGAAAACTTCTAACTATTTCAAGCCTTTATATGTTTAACAAATTCATTGTTTTTGTGAAGTTGGTGTGAGTAGAACACTTTGCCCCAACTAGGAAATGGAAGCCGGTAGACCGCGTAGACAGCTATAATTTATGGTTCTAGTACCGATGGCGCAATAGATTACTGAGTGGCATATTGTTGCACACTATTTTGACGTCTACTACAAAGCAACAGAGAATAATATTGTGTGATAAGTTATGGCGCGTTTTCAGTTTGTCTCAATAAATTGCAAGACACGCGATTTTAATATTTATTACGATGAGTCTACGTGTCATATTAAATAACACGTGTACGATTAAACAGGGGCAATGTCTACAATTATTGTTTATAATTGCATTTGATATATTTATTTACAGTCCATCTTAATCATTGAGTTTGTCTTTAGTCTAGAGTAGAGAAGACAATCTTTTTTTAATATTATCGATTTTACAAAAAGTTAAGGCATAGATTTTTTAACCCAAAATGCTTTATATTTAAAAAATAGATATTGTCCATAGTTTTCTCATATTTTCATCTTACACTTTAATAAAACATATTTTGTGAGAAAATTTTCGGGCTCAAATCTAGAAGCTGACGCGGCCTTAAGAATATTGAAATTTTACGTAATTTCTAGAAAAATACTTGGCGCAAGTCTCGATTTGCTTTCGGTCACCGCGCTTTTACTCATATTCATAGTCGGTGGTCTGTCACCACTTACACGGCTTTTATGATTTAGCGTCGTATTAAAAAAAAACGGGGAAATAAAATAAGCCACGCTTTATAGTGCTATAAGAGCAGGATAATTGTACCTTGTGCAAAAATAATAACATTATATAACCAGTTTATTATTATTCTATTTCGATATAAACATTCTTTAATGTAATTAAATTATGGCATTTGTAAAAATAATTTTTGTTGCAAAGATAAACATATTTTTACTATTTTATATTTATCTTAACATAGAATTTAATATAAGTTATGAATAAAATACATTCGTTGAAAAATCTTTACATATATATAAATAGATGAGAATAAGTAGATATAGAAAGTATATAGAAATTTACAATGAGATGTTTGTGACACATTTTTTTAATAATTTGTATTAGAACACAAGCTTCAATTAAATAAAGGCCTACAAATTCATTAGAACAGCTGTAGTCAACTTAAATAAGAAAAAAACGGGATAAATAAATGTGTCGTATAATAAATACATACATATGTGTTTGGAAGAGACATCGACATTGGATACTTCCTATACACCTACCAGCTAAGATATTAAACAAACAAAAAAACCTTTGAGAATGTATTAGGTGGTTCATTATTTTCCTTTCAAAGGATTAACCTTAGATTCATACAATGTAACTTTTCTTGCTTACATATATGTATGCTGAATTTTGTTCTGTGTCTCTATTTGTTCGATTACAGGTTCTAGGTGTCATCATTGCCAGGAAACGTTCATTATAAAAATAAATAATTTAAAAAATAAAACTCTTGCTATGTTCAAAAAGGTTTAGTTGTTTTTAAGTTTAAGGAACACAACATATACATAAAATATTTTCTTCATGTTTTCTTTTTCGTTTATTTTAGAATAAGCAACATAAGTTTTACAGATTTATATATAAAATATTATAACAGGTTTATTGGTAGATTGAAAGTTTGCTGAAGACAGCATCAAAGACAATTTTGCCAATAATAAAAATTATAAGATTCAGAATGAAGGTATTGGCTCGGATGAGACTGCAACCCGGCTTCCGTAAGGTAGGACGAAGGAGGTCTGACTACCTGAAGAATGTCGCTGGAGGAGACTGAATGCGGAAGGCGGAGGACTGGATATTTTGACGCGAATTGGGATAGGCCTATGTTCAGCTGTGAACCAAGAATGGCTAAATGATAATATATTCGCTCGGATGGACAATTTATAATTTATTCCTGAATCTCTGATTTCAAAAATAATAACAATGCAAGCGTTCTTAACACCTTCAGCGTTCAATCACTTTTCACTTTAATCAGATGATGATAAACAATTTGTTTTTTTTTTCACAAGTAATAATATAGATAGACCCAAAAGACATATATTGTTCTTATATTTTGTGGGTTTTTTCCATTGCATACATTTCAAAAAATTCTTTAAAAATCCACCGCTATGTCCAAAATCGCTTAGTAATTAAAATAAATTATATTCATATTCAATATTATAATAAGTCTGATATCATTAACATCAGTCTTACTTCACATTAAGTTATTTAATGGTTTTATCATGTTTTAATAAGAAAAAAATATATAACCGTATATATCTGTACATGAGTCTGTATATATGGCTATTTATTTTATATAAACATAGACTAAATTCAATTATTTTTTTAACATAATATGAATGTAGAAACTATTGTAAAACTAACTTTTCTTAAAATGAGTAAAACCAGATTCAACCAGTAAATAATAATTTACACTGATACGAAAAATGGTTTATAAGATTTTATTTATTATTTTTTATAACTTTAAGTATTCACTTTTACTGTAAAAATTAAATAATTGGTCTTAACTAAATGATAATGAAACCCATGGGCAGGTATAAAGTAAAAACTCTAAAGCGCATGCGCGCCATAAATACACCATTTTGTTAAACTCTAATTAATTAAGCGCCAAGGGAACGCTGTATCTCATGGGAACAAAAGTAAAAACATGTTTCCCTAAAGCTATTTGCTGTAAGAAAATCTGGTTGGAAACCTTGTTTACTATAGTAAAGAAGATATAAGGACACACAGTATCCTTATATAGTGGTATTTCTTATAAAACGAATATTTATTAACTATAATATATAACTGTGACTTATTAACATGACATCAATCTGAATTCCTTTAATGAAAATATTCACAGCATCCATTCTAAATAAGCAGCATAAATATAGCTACATAAGAAAACAAGACTGAATTTTAATGAAAAGTCTTCTATTATCAATCTGTAAACAAGTACATGAAAAGCATTCGCTTGAAGAAAGATCTTTCCAAAAACACGAATAGCAACATCTCATAAAACAAGAGCGATCAATTTTCAAAGAGCATCAGTAGCTTATCCCATTCTTTGTGCTCGGAGCTTGGAAACCAATTTAGAATTGCAATATCAATAATCAAGTGAATCCTTGGCGCTTGTTCAAGTCTATTACGACGCGATATAAGCACATTCAAATGTATTACCAATCATTTTGTGGTTTGCATCTGCTGGCTGTATATACTTTTAAGATCCTTTTTTCGTAACAACAAGGTTTGGTTTATCAAGTTTTGGTGCATTGCATAAATTGATCTTTATTTGAAGACAGCGAAGAATATTATTTAAAGCAAAGTAATTTTTCATGCTTAACTTTATTGTATTTGTCGGGACATAAAATCCTGTGACTGTTTCTAATACATATATTGAACATATATTCATTGCAAGGTAGTAAATAACCTTAGCAGGTAATTTGTAAATTGATTCCCGGCGCCGGTTTGGCACTGGATCGGCCGCGATTCTCCATTGTGTCCAGTGTTCTTTCCATTTGCATAAACGTAGATGAGATCAGAGTTAGGCCTGCAACACACACTCGGAGATGCACGCACAATTCTGAGATTGGATTTGAATATTGTTTGCAATTGAAATATCTTATAGAAACAATTCATTGAATAGAGACCTTGAATATATCAGAAAATTTAATTATATGATCAGTATTATATATACACAGCTTTCATTGAAATTTTATAATCCCTAAAATAGAAGGTCAAAATATGTTGTAAATTTGTTAAAAACTACATTTAACATATGAAATAAATGTGGACGTCATTGGTCTTGACTTTCTAATTAAACAAAAGGGTTAGTTCGCTTAAACTGATGACAGGGCTTAGTCTTTAGACACAGAACTAGTACAATGCTTCCGTCTGTAGCAACGATAATTGCTTTGTGGGTTGCTAATGTAGGTGCTACTCATTTTGTATCTACACAGAGCATATAAGATAGTCAAACTCATTTCTCCGTATAGTGTGCAAAACTTGCTTAATCTATATGAATGCATAAGCAGTCATTTTACACATATCAACCGTAGTAACTATAGCAACAACATAGAAATAAATCTTACGATATAGACTTCAAAACCTACATGAAATGTTCGAACGATATGCTAAGCATTCGCTGTGAATAAAATACGAAGACAAAGCAATAAACATATTCCGCAGCATAAATACCAAAAACTTCTGATATTTAGTTTATGCTCAAAGTTTCTCTGAATATCTTTGCAGAACTAATTCATATGCTAAATAAAAATATTCCTGTGTCCCAAGAACTTGAGCTAGACGTCCATAAAATGATAAATAAACTTCGTAACCGCAGGATAAACATAAAATCGACGTAAAATATTATGGTCTATCTTTATTGCTCTAATAGATGCAGGCTTAAGAAACTTTGCATGGATATTTTGTAAAATAAACTGCAGGCTTACCGTCTACTCTTATTACGACCAATTTGCTTATCTTATACATGTTAATATTGATAAATAATTTAGAATTATCTTCACCTGTGTATGAAAAAAGCGAAGTAACAAACTTAACTTCTTGAAATTTCTTTATAAACAAATACATAAATGAAAATTTATAAGATCACACTAAATCCAGGAAAAATATAATTTATCCGTAGATTTTTTGATATTGAATATGTATATCAAGATCGTCAGACCAAGAGTTACTGGCCTGAGGAACGGGGATGCCACACCTCCGCATTTGCTGATTGCCATCCACTCTCTTATTTCGGAATAGTGTTTTACGATCACATTAAGTCTTCGATCCAAATTGAGCCCGCCTTTATTGCCATACACATAAAGATGATGGAAAATATTACCTAAATTTATTTAAATCAAGCACGTTTCAGCTAAATTGGGAGATATCCAAAACTGCCTTTGAGATATTAAAATATTTATAACTACAAGAAATTATATGTAATGTTAGCAAGGCATTAATATATATTTACAAGTTTGCCTATTTTTATGGGACATTATATTTCATATACGCAAAGTATATCTATATTTTTTATTTATTGAATTGTAATAACCATCACGTTAGGTAATCCATTTCTACTTTGATAAAGTCACCATAAATTATAACTTTAGACGTTTGTCGTCTGAATAAAATACCCTGTTCCTCTATTTGAAACATTGTGATAGTGATTTTATTGGATCTATTTTTTTTTTCGTTAGGACCGAAATACTAACAAGTTCATAGTCTAACACTCATTTTTTAATAAAAACAACGGAATTTTCTTAACTAAAACCATATTCAGTTTATATCTTGAAACTAAAAACACATCTTTCATGAGTTAAAGTTGTCAATCAAAAGAAAAAGTAAGACACAAGAAAAGGAAGTGCTTTCACAAGACTACAAATGATAAACATAAATTTATATCGTTTTCATGTAAAAATGTGGTTGAACTATTACGTGTTAATGAATACGGAAACATTTTTTATGTGAATAGTATTATCAATTGTTTTTAAAATTGTGTAATGTATTTACCTTCTTTCCTCTATAATAAAATGGTGTAACCATTTGAAAACTCACTTGGATGTTTAAACCCAGGTAATATCATTAAAATTCTTTATAAGCTTTAAGAAACTATCGATAGTTTGGAGCCACCAACAAGAAACTTTTCTTTATATGAATTCTCACTTGCAAAGTCCCACTTGACCGAACCAAAACTCCTAACAACTAAGAAGTATCGGGAACTTGCTCTGTATTTTATAGATGAGCAAAAAACCTTAAGCTTTTTTTCCCGCTCGTAGTTTTACAGATTAGTATCGCATATTATTAAATAAGTAGTGTTTTCCAATTTTGCAGTGTTGAGGCAGAGTTAAATTTTAAGTATGGATAATTTTTCTCCGTAAATATAACAAAATACTATTTTGCTTCATCAAAAAAAAATCACATATGTCTTTGTTAAAATTATACAAAAAAATAAAGTCAGTCT
>DVQP01001652.1:0-14742 GCA_018231745.1 Danaus eresimus
TAACATATATATATATATATATATATTAATATGACACGAGGTTTTACTTGTAATTTATTGTGTGTGATACAATAAAATTACAAATTTAGATTTATGATCATAAAAAAATACGTTTTATAATACATATCATAGCTCCTTACTAGAGTTTTTTGTTTTACTCCAAGTTTTCTTTAGCTACAAAAGTTTTGTATTATTCTTACTTTTCCTTAATAAATAGTGTTTATATCATCAATGGCAATATTATTGATTTATATGTGTTTTTTATTCTTTCGCTTAAGTTTCCACTTAGTGTAATTTGATGATAAATATAAAACTTTTGTTGTAAATCTTAGATATCAAAAACAAATAAACCGTAACGATTTTTACTTATAACATAATATTACAAATATTTTTTATAAAAACCAGTCCTTAGAAAAGCTATCTTAGTAAGTTCTTCTTTTACTTAATTTATAAATATATATAATAGTTACCATTAAGAGATTCCGATGGCTTTTTATTTTTTTGCGAACAAGTTTTTTTTTGCTTTAAAACGAAAACGACGGCATAGATTTTTTAATTATAAGACTTTATATTATTTATATGAAAATAATACCTTTATCGCTTTTAGTATCTCAAATACAAAAGTTTTGCATCCGGTCAATAATGTTATTAATAACACAAGTGAACGGAAAATATAAATAATTATGTCCTCACTAAATATAGAAAATTAGAAATAGACTTCCTGTCTGTTTGCTTTCTTTTGAGTACATATATGTATATAAATGGGATATAATGGAATTAAGGAAAATAATATAAAAATATTTTTTGATCGTTTGAACGGTT
This sequence comes from Danaus eresimus, assembly GCA_018231745.1. Classification (NCBI taxonomy): domain Eukaryota; kingdom Metazoa; phylum Arthropoda; class Insecta; order Lepidoptera; family Nymphalidae; genus Danaus; species Danaus eresimus. The sequence continues at coordinate 823 of DVQP01001652.1, forward strand.
TTCATTAATAATAAAAAAGTATGATTTTGAGTGTAGATGCTTATTAAACCAAACCAGATTCTTTTTTAATGTTTATGATTTGTTTGTCGATGTTTCTGGATGAAGGCGTTTTGTAGAGCAATAGGAAGTTGTGTTTTATTTATTTTCTGAGAAAAATGTTGAAAAATGAGATTTTAGTAGCAACTTAAAGAAATCCCTGTCAATAATGCAAATACATTTTTTTCACCATTGACTTTAAATGAGATCTTATTAAAAACGTTTACTTATTCGCAAATATTAAGAATGTCAATAAAGTTCAAGTGATTAATGTTATGTTGAATTATTTTTTTCACAATTATAGAGACATACATCAAAAATATTATTCCACAATAAATTGATGTCGGGTCAACGGTTTTTACACAGCTCCAGTAAATTAATATAAAGCAAAAACAGCATAAACCGAACATCAAAAATAAATGTTCAAGTTACATATACGTTGTGACTGTTGCAATGGAAGACATCAAGAGGTCACAAGGACAATTCTCAGAATGGAGGGAGACACTTAAGGACCGGGGTCGACTTTACCTGACCAACGAAATGCACTTGAAACCTGTCTCGATCAATCCACTCTCTTGTTGCTTGTGTTAAATAAAAACGTCTCTTTAAATACCAACCCAATGACTCTGACACTTGTCATTCTGGTGCTCAATCCTTTATATTTGTCTTTGAAATGTGATGACAGTGGTACAAATTACGAATACAAATCTGTTGGTCGTTCATAACGCGCTATCTAGTGCGTGTGATGGATGCGTCCCTCGGCTGTCTCACACCGCTCGGAGCTTGCTCGAATCAACAGACCGTAATTAATACCAGCCTCGACTATGAGAATAACTGTCACCAGCTATCCTCTTCCGCTTCGAAAGTTAATACAGAACGGTGTTCTACAAAAACAAGTCGTGAGTCGCATCAAACTTACTATATATTTCTCATAAGTAGTTTTCTGACCCACGGGTTCAAAGAAAACCAGCAAACATAATTTAGAGATAACGAGTGAATCGTAAAACTCTTGTAGTAAATAGGTTCTCGTTGGCGCGGGCGCGTGCTATTGTTGCTTGCAATTTACCGCCGCTTCAATCGCTAAAATATTTCGTGCAACGGGCATGTCCAATTGCTAACGAGCCGACTGCGACGCACAAATGAATAAGCACCTCATGCATAGACTAAGTGATTCCAGAGTTATATCACTGCCATACAAATAAAATAAGGGAAACATTCTATTCAAACTGTTTAAAAGGACAACAATAAATCTTTTCTTTGTAAAAATTATTATTTAGTATTTTAACTTTTCCTTATAAGATGATCTCGAAAATCATCATAAATTGTAACTTGTTTCTTTTTATATATACGTATAGAGAGGTATAACCCATATTAAAAGATTAATAAGGAATTAAAATATATTTGACTATTGGCATTTATAAAAAGTAATTAATAATTCATTTCTTTCTTTATTTAATTAAATAATTATAGCATTAAACGTATTTATTGAAACGGCAGAACTGGTACCTAAAAAATATTATTTTATTTAAATTTATTAAAAAATTGTGAACATTCTGGATGGTTTACTAAAACGTATTACATCTCTGGATAATTATTCTTGAAGCAAACTCAAGCTCAGACTTGAAGGGCGCAAATTAACCGCACTTATCTCTTCTAATGGCCAACCGCATGTGTGCTATATAACTACATCCTACAATAATTCTGTTTTTAAATAGTAACATTTAATTCTTATATAAATTCTCCATGAATTTTAAAAGCATATTAGTTGAAATTATCATTCTATTGACTTTTATTTCTATAAAGAATAAAATTGTACACAACGTACAAATTTAAATTATAAGAACGAGTATTCCTATTTATGTATCTACGAACCACATGTAAGTTATTCAGTTTCCCATACGAATGCCTATTCTTATTTGCCCCCAGGGTTGGCCGTCATACGCTCAGCATACGCTTTGTTTAGCCAACAATTATCTTCACTAGCAATCAACGTCTTGGCTCCAAGATAATCAAAATCCTCATTTTTTACTACCAGAACTTTCAATCAAAGAAATGATTGTAAGATATTAAAAATATCATCGAAACATTTTGCAAACAATATCCCATTAGCTCCCGTAGTACACTGACAGCTTACCGCAGAACACAGTTTTAATCCGTACATTGGCGTGAGTTGATAGCCTTTTAGCTCCATTTAACGAACGATAATTGTTAATAATAATCCACACTACCGTTTTCGCTACTTACCTTTAAGGTTCACTTGAATATTTCTAACAAAAGCTAGCTTTCTAATGCAAATAAACTGACCATAGATTATTTCAGTCTTAGAATATATACTCAGGTCGAGTACAATATTGAGTTTGGACTTAACATGACATTAACAACAAAATGGCAAATAAGTACTATTTATGTATTTCTTATTTTGGTTCTTGCAAAAGCCAAATTCCAAATGGGCATCGCACGCTCCGGTGTCTTTTAACTCTGACCTGTGACCTCAGTGTAGCTTGGCCATTCTTGCTGTTCAGACTCCATTACACTTGTCCGCTTTATCGTCTATAAAGCCTTAAGTGTCAACGATCTCCGATACACAACCAATCTCGTTGCATAATCGCTTTGAGTAAGCACACAATTAAATTTTATATCGCGCCTTTCCAAATTAACAAATTTGTTTCTATAAAACCTGAGAATATATCACATTTGGTGATATTTAGAAGAATTGGTCATTTACGATGTGACACTCTATTCAGTCGGTTATAGTAAAATATTATGGCGTTTTACCAAACATCTATTATTAACAAAGACATGTAAAATTTCTCAAACGTAAGATGCATAAGACAATCTCCATTATAGTGTCGGTATTACGTATGTGTGACTGTTTCTCTGTGGCGCGTTTGTAACCGAATCGTCCACAAAAGATTAAGAGGTGGTAATTTGACGTTGATTTAGGAAGAGCGAGGCTTCATTCATCTTACGGATTGTCTTATCCCAGCTAGAAAGATCTTTGTCTATGGTTTAAGCTAAACCTCTTAACGCAAATGTCAGAATCCGTCCACAAAATGTAAACAAACACTGATGATTTAAATGAAATTTTATAATATTAATAATGAAATATAATAGTAATCAGAATGTCATTCTCATGTTTGTATGAATGATGCTCGTGTGTTTGCGCGGTAGCGGGCGCGGCGCAGGCGCTGATGTCATCGGCTCAACTTTAATGTTATTTTCTGTGGCTGGCTGCGTGGGCGCGGTTATGACTTTCGGCTGGGATCATACTAGATATTTATTTATATTATAAAGATGTGTAGCTTAACAAATAATAAGTTCAAATCTACCTTCGAGATATGGTTTCCAATGCATACAGAAGTTTTTGCACTTGTTTCTTTCGAACTTATTAACCAAAATTATTACTAACTTAATAAAGACTTAAATAATAAAATTTATAACTTTGACTTTCATCTAGAATATGTTATGTATTTAAAAACATGAATGTTGATATTCATGTAAGTAACAAAATAAATAATCAGAAGCCAACAGTGTAAACACAGCGCGCATTAAAGTTATGAATGAAATAACGTTTTGCAAGAGCGGATGTTGCGAGGTTGTTTGTGTCGAATTAGGTTTAGAGCCGAAGTTGGAACCTTATGGAGCTTGATGAATGAACCGCACCCCCCCCCGCACCTAACCCCCCGCTCGCCCCTATTCTGAACCATAAGTTTATGTCAAGTAGAAAGGATATGAATTAAAACTACCGTGTTTTGTATTTCATCTTAAAATTTTTATAAGAACACTTTTTATTAAACCGTAAGTAACTAACTTAACTAACTAATTTTTGTAATAGCACTTCCTTTAAAGCTTTTTCTGAAACTAATCAATATACTTATACCCAAGCGTGCGATTAATAATTATATCGCTATAAACTTATTTACTGCTATTATATTAAGCCGTTGGTTACAGAGCCTTAGGTGAAATCAAAACATTAATGAACGTATTTTGCAATGATTAAAGAATGGGGTTGATTATTGATTCAATTATACTCGTTAAATATCTAAGTAATGTTCGATATTATAATAAAGCTAATATTCATTACCTTTAGTACATGAATAAACATAAGTTGGTCTAAAACGTATCTACGTAGATACTCGAGAGCGTTGAGTGCTAATGAGTAAGTTGCATTTATTTTTACGCACTCTATTAATAATTTATTTACATTATACACTCTTAAATGTCAGTGCAATCTCATATTACAATTTTCGTTTTACCTTATGTCCATGTATTTTTGAGGTCAAATCAATGTCTAAAACGTCAATCAAACAGTCATAAAATGTTAAATCTTAAGTATAAATATCCAAATTTTTTGTTCAGACCTGTCCTCGTTTTTTAATAGCATGACAGCTTCATATTAACTCGATAAACTAAAACATAAGTGTTACGTATGAAGTCATTTTTATGTGTAATTATTTTTCTTCTACATCATATTGTACGATAAAATTTATCTACGCGAGTATGATTTGAATTTGGCCATTAAAATACTTGGACAATTCACTTTCCAAACTAAGCGATCGTCCACTGACTTGACTCCATCAATAGTAGTTAGTGTTTATTTTATTTATTTATTTATTATTTATTATTTAAAAGTTCACTAATTGGATTTCATAAATCATAGTCATGGCTTATATTTAATTTTGTAATATTTATGATATTTTACGTTCTAAATTTATAATCATATTTTTGGGATTTGAAACAAATACATACATTAGTGTATGACATGATTAATTAAAAAAAACTGAGTTGCTTGTCATTAAATAACGTAAATAAGATGAATATAGAATTTTTATATACTTGTATGAGTGATTATCAACTTCGTATATTTGTTTCGCTGAGTTCTGAATCAAGAATCTTAAATCATGGACAATTTGTTAACTAGTATAAATATTTAAATTATGATACTTCTTATAATACAAATATTCATTTGAGACAGTAGAAACTGTTTGGCGAATTGTCTCATCAGTTCGTCGAGAGATAATAAATATTATTAATAAAAAAAAAAATTTCCTTTGAATTGCAATTACATTCGCATTTGAAGATTAATATAAAATGCATAAATCCTTATGTACACAGGTACATTCATTGTAATTGTTTGAAATATTAGAGGAACATTTTGATAAACTTCTACAAAATATGAGTAAGTAATATTTAAATAGCAATATTTATGGTGTTTTTTTTTGTTTGGGTCCCATTGGATGTGATTTTCTTTTTTTTTGTTTTTGTATAAAATTCATCAGATAACAGGTTATGCAGTTTCGTTTTTGTCGTTAACAGCAATATGTTGTAAAATGGAAGAATTGAGAATTAAAAACCAAAGATAAACAATTGACACTAAAGTTAAGTTAAGTTAAGTAAGTTTACAGTCTTAAGACATAATCTCATATCTAATTATATTTATGTTAGGTTATGGCGAAATAGGGGAAGTGTCAAAAGTATTTTAACTACTTTTTTTACTATTATTTGTTAAATCATTATTAATTTATTTAACCATTTTAGTAGAAATAAAGAAAAACATATGTTTCAAATATTTTCTACTAAATTTTGTCTCCTTTAAACTGAGTGTGTAATGAAAAATAATATACTTATAAAAAAAGGAAGCTGTGATATAAATAAAAGATAGTTCTTAAATAGTATTTTGTAATGTCTTATTTTATAATAAACAAATTATTCGAACTATATTTCCAATATTTAATATTAAACTAAAAATATAAAACAGATCAGTGAGTACTTTCACTTCTGTAAATTTTATTTTCGTCAAACATTCTACTTAACCTTTTTGAAACGATGGGATCGTGTAAAAGTCATGTGAGTAACATGTCTCTCAAAATACGAAACAAGTGAAAGATTTGCAAAATATAATTAATAACTTTATTGAAGAATAACTAAATTATTCTATTATTATCCCTCGCCTACAATCCTTTATCGCAATATAATTTGATTGCTCTGGTTGAAAAGTAATTTAATGTCCATTAGACTTTTGCCATTCTAAAATGAATTTCCGAGACCCGGGGTCATTTTTGATCATAAAATGGCACATGAAGTGGTCGCCGACGGCTCGCCAACAACAAGCTTATTCCTTACCTATTATAAAATTATGTTTGACACCTCAGACTATTTATGACAATTTGAAAGGCCGAGTAGTTCCTGAATTATCGGTAATTGCACTGGCTCAGCGCAACTCGCAGTTTTATTATGAAACAAATATTCAATATACTTCGTTGCATACATAACGTTATTTAATGTTAATTTAAAAATATTTGAGGCAAACCTTCGTTAATATAAACGCCTAAAACTTTTTATATACCCTATAAAGCACATAGAATTATACAGAAAAGAAGATTAGCGAACAATAGTAAGAGGCAATTTCATTGCTAAAGAAGGCTCAATACTTTTGAACATGTCACATGATATTATGATAACTAGAAGATATCAGGCAAATTTTAAGCTAGGTTCTCACGAGAGTTTAACAACATAGCAAGGATATTTGAAAACTGGTACGACCAATCAAAATAAGTTAATTAAAAAAAAAAAATTAAAAAAACGATATAGGCTCTGACAGTGAAAGATGTTTTAAAAGGTTAATGAATATATAATGTTATACAATAAAAAAATTTATTTCATTTTATTGATTTAAATAGGTTCGAGTTCTTGTATTAGTATATTTGGTAACAAGTTCATTATTTTCTTCTAGTGCTCTGAAACTGATCAGAAACTCTGGTGACGACACAGCTTTAAGGCGTGAGTGACGTGTCAGTGGCGAAGCTCGTCCCTTGCAGTCTGAGTATCTCCCTTACTTGTTTAACATAAATCTTCGATTTGCATAATGCATACGAAATATGTAAACTTATCTCTGACACGCCCTTGGCAGTGACACGGGTTGAGGTGTGCCGGGATAACATTATTCTTCATGTTACGGCTAACTTAGAATAGATAAATTTTGCAAACCCTTTTCAGTTGATTTTGTATACAAAACCACGCGGTACACAAGATCCTGAAAATGTGCAATTAATATAAAATTAACGACAAACTTGTACGTAAATATTATCAAAATGATATAATATATACACATATATATGTGAATTTATGTAAATGAAAGATATTCTTGCTTGCATGAGATCAAGGTGATTTCATTCTGTCACAAGACAGCAAATATTATCATCAATATATAGACCGTTAAGAGCCTCCATCGGTTCCTTATTTGCCTAACACGCGCCATGATGCCTATCTCATGTGTAAATAAAATAACAGACTTACCATAAAAAGTTTTTATTAAGATTTTATATGCTTTTAAGAATTTGTAAAGTCTTATTCATCGCTGGCCGATTACCCACTCATTTGAGTTCCTGGGTTTTAAAATAATAAAATTATGTATACTGTAGCTGCGAAATGAGACATAATGGTATTATTTACAAAAAAAAAAAAATAAATTCAAACCAATATTTAATTAAAAAAAACGTGAAATGTATAAGAACTATTCTTTTTAATGCGAGAATAATCTTGCATTCAGAAATGCGAAAAATGGTCACCAAATTATTGTTTTCAAAATATTTAAAAGGTGATTTATAAATAATTATTTAAAAAAGACTTTTCTTTTCTTAAAACCATAAGAATTTTTATTGAGCGTAATTAAATCATAGGAACATATTTATCAATAAATAAAACGAATGTTCTAACTTAATAGCATTTCCATGTAACGACACGTTGTAAATTCAGATATAAGAATCGAAGATTCAGTTATAGGACCTTTGTACATATGCATAAGGAAATATTCCCTCGACTTTCCAATTAAGCAATTTAGATACAAGGCCGGGCCCAACATGACATTATATCAATGTGAAACAACGGCTATCGGAATGATAATTCAGTGATGTAAATAACAATAAACTTATCAGGAAAATAAGCTTTGTATGGGTTTTGACAATAAAATGTGTCATGGAGTGAATGAAGCCGAAGCGACAATCCCTGCGGTAGGTATTAAAATGAATTTATCACAGTTGTATACGTATTGGTCCAGCTATTGTACTCCTAACATTATTAATAAATTTCACAATTTTGAAGTGATTAAATTAAAACAGCTATAACCCATTGGTTTGTGAGTCTTTTATAGATTTAATTATACTCTAATGCTTAGTGTGACGTCTCTAAAGTCCATATCTTTCCGTGCCCAGCCTCAAGATCAGTCTCCTATTTCACTCTTGTTGATACCTCAATGGACATATTGCATAAATTTCGTGTACGCTTTTACTTTAAAGATAAAATTACCTCTAATGTAAAACTGTCAATCAAAATATATAAAAAAAATCATCAACTTCTATTAATGAATTTAAAAGCGAATAATAAGACTACATAAGAAATAATAGATAATTAAAATATATTTAAATCAATTGTTAAGTAATTATCTTAATATATAATTAGATAAAGATTTCGTAAGCTAACTCCAATACTGAACAATCATTCATAAGTCAATATTGTCGCAACTATGTTCTTATCGTCCGAATAAAGCAATCAGTATTACAAACACACGATTATCATGCAAATTTAATTAATTCCAATTGTATGAATATGTCGACTGTAATCTATTGCTATTTAAAATAACACACGAAACAATAATGGCACTACAAGAAAGTGTAAGCCCGCCTCGAGGCGCGAGCTGCATTATTCGGAACCTGTTTGAGTTGCTCTAATTAACAACACACAAATCGTAGCTTGTATGCAAACGAGGGAGGCCGTTGAACGACTTAGGCCGAGTGTCCATATTTGCCTGAAATAGAAACTGTCTCTGCAAACATTTTTATAATTACAAAATTATTAACTTTTAGCCAAGAACAATATTCCAAGTTAACGAAATGCTATATACATTTTTTTTATTATAGCGTTAAAGATCTGTATCAACCAATATAGCGTTACGACATACGTCAATTTAATTAATTAAAATAAATGTTAACAACCATACAAAAATGGTAATTAAATTTAGTGTTGTGTACCCATGCCATTAAAGTGGCGCCTATTCATTATTAATACATACAAAAATGTAATTTAAAAATTTATTTTCACACGTCATATTTAATGTAAATGTGACTTGTATTTTACAAGGGGCGTCGATTTAAAATGTTAATCCGGAAACTAATTCACAAAATCGTGATAATAAAAACTTGCTCACATATTCTAGGTATCATTCCGTGTGCATGCGACGTTATCGTAAAATGAAATTAAAAAAAGGGAATAAAAAAGGTATAATAAAGGTGGATCGTCGTAATTCTGGCGCGCGCGACAACGCAGCACTTTTATTTGGAGGCGCGCGTGTGGCGGCTGTGGCGAGGCCTAATCGTGCGAGCTTTGTTGCTTACCACACGGATCCAACTAATACACATAAATACTATACCTGTTATCATAACTATAAACTAATTTATTTTTTAAAAAGTTTAAAGATTTTTCAAAGATTCATTTCGAAAATATTTACAATATAATTAATATTTAATGAAATGAAATTTAAATTAAATCTTCAGTATTTCGATACATTACTTAAATTTCGACAAACAATTAAAGTTTTATATTCACATAATATATTGAAATAGTTTTATATGTCAATAAATGTTGAAATCCTGTGTATAATATTTTTTATTATAATGGCAATCACAAGTGGAACAAACCGAACGTTATGGCCCGCGGCCCTGGGGACACTCTTCTTTTATTTATATCCAAGTAACACCTCGCTCATGAGAGCGGGAACGGGAGAGGTATGAACCTCTCCCGATTCAATGCTCAACCCTTCGAAGTGAACTATAATAAACACATCCTTTTTCATTTAGCGTTCCTTATTGTAAGTATTACAGCAGGTCAATATCCTGTCTTTGTTTCGATCGAAATGTTTTAATGTATTATATTTTGTATGTAAACCAATTATATATTGTAATACAAGAATAATTTTAACCATTCTAGTTTCCTTGACATAATAATAAAATTTAAGTTTACCTAAAGTTATCCCTAGTTTGAGAAAAAAATAAAGTCAAGGAATCTGTTTACATGCGGCATGAAAGTAAAAATTTCGTTTATTTAACATCATTCTAACAGATAAAAACTTTGCCTTGCCAGTAAATACATCACATTTTTAATAAAATGCATATTTTAACTGAAATTTATATTTTACAATAAAATTCATAGTCCTTTATTGCATTTTATACTTTATGATCATTCGTAAAATATTTAAAACCTCTGTTACATTTCGTACATAAATTTTAAATTTCGTCCTTATTAAACGTTTATTTATATATCATAATATACTTTCATTTAGGTGCAAATAATGCGTTTTATTCAGAAAAAAAAAATACATAAATTATGTCCCAAGTTAATCATTAAATTAATTCATCAGTCAGGCAGATAAAGATTTAACATGGGCTTATTAAAGCAATCCATATTACAGAATTACTTAGATTTCTGAAATCTTAATTCCAATAACAATGTTTAAATCCTATTGGAGATCTATTCAGGTGAGAATATTTACATTTAAATAATACGTGAGGCTAACTTATGCGTCCGTTATGTAAATCAATATATTGAGGCAGTTGTTTAATGCAATTCCCAGCATTTCATCCAGAACAGTCGTAACTAATATGCTATGAATAGTGAATTTGTTCTCGGAATGAACGTTACTATGATATTTTTATTACGCGAGGCGTAAGATTGGAAGCGGTGTTGGATGCACGAGAGGTTGTGCAGGCTGACTTGTAATTTCAAGTGTTTACCCGAGCTCGCAGCAGGACGTCCAACAACAATGCCCATATCCTTTTCACATAAAATATATGGAAAGTCTTGCTACCAGCCACGGATCGACGGGCTGATACAGCAGACGCATTATATGCGACCTGCCTACCGAGAACTTTTTATGAGGGATCAAATTGATTGGTTCGGTGATAATATCAGAGTGCCGTATTGTAACTACTTGAAGACTCCCGCTAAAGTGAAATCAGTCTCTGCTAATGCATATCATATTACCTTGAAGTTGAAACGTGCTCCATATCATCTTCAGAAAATCTGAGATGTCCAATACCAAAAAAAATAATTCTGGCTAAGGGTAAAACTTGTTTTAGAAAAATCCACATTTTTATATAAGTTGTACATCATACAAGTCATGTAGAAATTAGGATTTATTTAGGGAGCGATAGTAAAATAATGTCTTAATCTAGAAGTTAATAGATATTGGTTAGAAATTGAAAATAAAACCAAGATCATCACCATCGACTCATCAGCGGGCGAACAGGACGTGCGTCGAGAAACACAAAACCACAAAGATAAAAATATATTACAAAATGAGACCCACTTTGTGTTTTGAAATTACAATCAAATAAATTACTTTTTATTGCTCAATCTTGTTGGGTTTTATTAAGGTATCGGCGTTGAATGCGAGAGAATAAAACATGGCGGGATTACGCGAGACAAGCTGTTGCGGTACAAACATCTGACAGATAAACAGAGCTTTACATGGCACTCGACTTTTTGAAGATAACACTTCAAGTCGTGTTTGGATGGATGGACCCTGGATTCTTTCCTCGCCCAAAACCATCGCATTTAACATAACAAAACAACTGACTATTGTTGTCATTATCTGAAAACTATGTCTGAGTTATGTAGAAATATTTTTTTAAATCAAATATGAAGATATTAAACATGTATGATAATAATTAAAATGTATTCACTATGAAACAATTGTCTATTCTAAAATGAATTAAAATATTTTAATCTTTCATTCTCATAAATATATTACAAATTCATATCTTAAGTACTTAAATCATATTCTCAAATTAATAATATAGTATTCAGAATTCCCGAGTCAGAATTTAAATCAATCGGTTATCTTTGTAGATTTTGAGTGTCGATTGCACCTATCTATAAGAGCACGAACTGTTTAACGTAACTACAAATTGCATATTGAATTTACGTGCCGCTTACACACAACTATTAGTCAGAATTAGACTTAACTAGTCGTCTATTGGTGTCAACTTATTGTTCGTGTTTACATATAGCCTGTCTACTTATCTGTGATGGAGACTGTACACAATTTCAATACTCGCCGCGCTAACTCAACGTCAGACCATATTTTCAGCGTGAAAATAAACAAATCAATGGAAGTCAGACAAGCGAGACACGCAGGCATATCGTGTTGATTAATGCTGATTGCTAAAGTGCGTCGGCGCATGTATAAGTAATGCAGCAGCCCACCAATGTGTTTCCGTTTCGACCGGTCCTAGAACAATGTGCCCAAACATTTACTTATCGGTTATGAGCGTTAAAATGTGCGTCGATATATTGTCACATGTCACACTCAGATTAATTCTACTGAATTTGTAATCGACTTCCTAGTTATACTACTATGAATAGGATAATTTGTATGAGCACAAAAATGTATTAACTTCAGTCATCCAAGCAAAACCAATCTTAAATCGAATAAATTTTCAGTTTCTAAGTCTTTTTACTTTGTTACATCAGATATCTTACTTATTCCATCCCGTCATCAAACGTCGTTCAATTTTCTTCTTGATAACAATATTTTTTTAATTAAACATAAATTTAAAACAATGAGCAATGCTTTAATCGAAATTCACTTTCCCTTTCTAAAAATTTCTGTTAATACGAGAAGAGTGTATTGTGAAACAACACTGAAATTGTATGTGCACAATATCCATGTCATTGACAAGGGAAAACTATTTATCATCGTCTTCAACCTTACTTGTAATTGTAAGCCATATTGTTAGTGTGAGTTATGGACCTAATGTAGGCTCTTCCTGTACTCAACACCCATCACTGAGTAACCTTAGGTCTAAACTTGCTAGAAAATTACTAATTCAAGCTTCGCAACACGTTATAAACATTCAGTAATTTATTACACAATGAGGTGTGATCCTGCTATTACTTACACAACTTGATTGTTCATAATTTATCACAAAATGAATAATAAATAACTTAATCATAAGTTATTTTAATAAAACATTGAACATTATTATTTCTTTTTTGTTATTCTTTATAAACTTACAAGCAAACATTATCATACATCACAGAGCGTACCCCACGCAGCGACACTAGACAAAAATCGCGTCTCCCATATATCTAGCATGTCGACGCGCAGACAATATTGTAAGGGATTGTAGAAAAGTAAGCATAAAACATGCGCACGCGCATCGGGCAGCGTAGATCGGGCCATCAGCATTGTCTTGTGACGTGCTTTGGTCCGGCAGCTTGATCGAGACGCGATTTGTCGTTAGCTTTAGCGAGGAAGGACTTATGACGGGTTTTATCCACCATCAACACTGTCGACGCCTAGCTCCCAACTACACAGTATTTCACACCAAAACAATGAGCTTTTAAATTTACTACGACGTTGGAATGCCGTTGAAACAAGTCTTCGTTAAATTCCTTTTGTTGATAGTATATATTTAATATTAGTGTTATTCTTAAACATTAGCTTAAAATACTATTAATTTCCAATTATAAAAATATACAATATTCGAAAACATAATTTTAATTTGACATGTTAGTGGGAAGATAAATTTTCTATATTAGCAACGAAATAAATTTGAAAATTCTAAATTTTATATAAAAATAGCACTATATATACATTACATATATATGTATGTACACATAAGTTAGTGGTTCTATAATATTTTTATACGTTTTACATTGTTTCTTATGAATTAAAGGGTTATTTATGATGGATACTATTTATTTTAATTTTAATCATATTCTATTCGTAGAATTAGAAAATTAAGATTTGACAAAAATAAAATGCAGCCTGTTGTATGTGTATGTGTATGTGTATGTGTATGTGTATGTGTATGTGTATGTGTATGT
>DVQP01001653.1:0-14742 GCA_018231745.1 Danaus eresimus
TGTGTGTGTGTGTGTGTGTGTGTGTGTGTGTGTGTGTGCGTGTGTGTGTGTGTGTAGGAAGACCTAAATTAAACAGAATAAAAAATAGACCAAGTATCTTTTAATTCCTATTATCTATTTGTAACATAATAATGATAATTAAAAATATATTTTGGATATACTTGGTTTTTAATCAACAAATATACAAAAGGCCGGATGTTGCTGCCTTTATATAAATAAGCAATCAATGTATTTACGGGTTATTATTTTATTTCTCTTCCAGAGATTTTATTAGACATTAGACAGACAATTTATTAGACATAGCAAATGACTTAAACAACTTCATTTTATATTACGAGTATATTACCATCATTATCCAGTGAACAGCAGAAAATTGTCATTGGAATTATAATTGTGTTTCTTGAAGAAATAAATAAGGCATTGTTTTACATTGAATGTCGGAAAAAACTAAATTTAAAGCTCAATGTCGTGAAATATATCATCCTCATTCAACATAACAAAATTGAGTGAATGAACGAATTTAATGCGTCACGGATAACTTTGTACACAAATGTTATTTTGCAACATAATAATTTTTATTTTGTGATGGTGTACTGTTATATACCTATCATTGATATGATCAAAGCTTAGATCATTAATACTACTTTTATTTTAAAAAAAATTACAAGGTAACAGAAGTTTGCTGAATAAATTTATTTATATAACATAAAATAATGTACAATAACATAAAACACCGTTCGGTGTTTTTAATGACAAAATCACTAAACAATATTGTCTTGTACTGATATACATTCAAAAAGTAACTGAAATATTGTTTTCATAATCTCTTTCACGATTTAAATACTCTAGAGTCTAGAATACTTAGAACTTCATTTTTATTTGCAATTTTCTTCTAAATATTAAGCCTATTTTATTCGTTTTACTGGAAACCGTTGTGGACGATATCCAAAGGAGATTATTCGTAAAGCTTAAGTATTCTTGCCAAACACGCAGCTTGTTTTATATGTTAAATCTATGCAGACAGGCATCGTCAGAAGAGGTCCATTATATGACACTCAGTCCAAAATTGCTATTGCCTCTATAAGATCTAGATAGTATAGTATAATTTATTAAATTACACAACTATGGACTGTGCAAAGAGAGTGACTGCAGTAACAATGGACTATGCAAAGAGAGTGACTGCAGTAAGTTCATGTTCTGTTTAAGCATATTGTTGCTGACTAGTGTCACTTATATTTAAATATAAACTGGTGTTAGAAATTAGTTTTAGAAAATAAATAGTTAGTTACTCTTAGATTTTTTACAAGTCGGTTTAAAAAGTCCCAGGAGTTTCCGGGAGGAAAACACTTATACCTGAGCAACGTAACGAGATGATATTACAATTATAATACTTAATAAACAATGAGACAAAGGTGTTATTATGAAAAAAAAAATCCTACCTTATTTCACCAACATAAGAATTAATAGGGGCTTCCATGATTCCCGAACTAATTCCTAACAGGGCATTGGCAGTGAAAAGCGTAGGCAGATTCCAAGCAAAGTACATAAGAAGCCACGCCGCTATCATCGGTATATTAACTAAAAAGTTGGCCTTCTTGCGTCCTACATAATCTACTAAGGGACCAGAAACTATCGCTCCAATTGGTTGGGCTAAAAATGATATGCTTCCTGAAATCAAATAGTTGTATTAAATAACGCTTTTCTCATTCGAAACCAAGAAAACATAAAAAGGCTATTCTCATACCAAACCAAGAAGCCAGGCTCTCATCAAATGATAAATCTCCCTTAGAGTCAAGCAATGCTGGTATTATAATAGTTGAAAAATTTATTGCCATTCCCAAGTCAAATAATAATAAAAATGAAGAAGAACATGCTATAAGCTGAAAAATATGTAATATAAAATGAAAAATGTTATTTCTATTTATATTTTTTTTTTTTTGCAAAAATGGATATGTATGTCATTTGAGTTCTACTTAGTTCTTAAATTTTTACCGAACAGTTATTTTTCTGTGATAGAACTACTTTTGTTTTTTATAAAGTTAATGTAAATACAATCTCGGTAATCGACAAAAAGTTGTTGTAACAGAATTCAGACAAATAGAATGAAAGATGAAAAACACATATTGAGATAGTTTATTTGGGTTCATGAAAAGTACGACAAATTAAAATGAGATATTAATAAATCGCCTAATTTCAATCTGTCCTGACTTTTTATGAAAATTAAGCAAAAACAATACAGAAACTATTATTACTAATATGATTATGTTATAAGTATAGTTTTTTAAATAAATTATTACAATCATAAACTAATTTCAGTTTTTTGTTTGTCTTATTAAAAATGAAAGGACTATAAGAATATGTTTTGCTGGACACCATTCAAAGTAAAATAAATACAAAATGATACAGACCATAGTGATCAAAAAACAAGGGGCGACCTTATCGCTTATAATTGCTTATAACTTACGTATATAAAAGATTGAAGTGGGCTAAGGCTAAGAGACTATATAAGTATATGGAATTGAATTACCAATAAAATACGAAAACAAAAATATTTCTTTCCGTCATATAGAAAAGAGGACGTTTTGGTTTCTTTGGACATAAGGGTACATCCTGATATTTTTATATAAACGCATTGAGTTTTGAAATTAATGAATAATTTATATCCACAATATAATTGTTATCAGATCGGTACGAGGGAAGACAAATTAAATCGTTACCAGTAGATGAGAAGTAACAAGAATAACTTACAGACAGTTCCTTCCAGTCTGCCCGTGATCACGGTTTCTGTGAGCTATGAAGGAACCGAAACGTTAGGATCGTGTAGATAAAAATAATAAAAACCTCGTTGTGCCCGAAAAACTTAGTTTCATATAAATTTGTACGAGCTATCATCTTAGATATAATTAATAATTTTTATTCTTAAAGTTAAAATTATTTTAATTAAATATATATTTCATTTAACATGCATAAAGATGGTATTTTAAGATATAATAAAAATTTAAAGTATAAATACATCTTAAAAAATTAAATATATTGTACAGAATAAATAAAATTTAAACGAATAATTAAAACTTTAATCTTTATATAAAATATACATTTTAATTACATTATTTGCATAAATTACAAACGAGATAACGAAATATTTTAAAGCATTAAAACATATATAATACTGACGTTTCTCGACTAAGTCTTAATCGTCTCGTCTAAGTCTATGGCGAAGACAAATCATAAGCATGGTCCGTATAACAAAGCTGTTTAGTGTCTCCTAAAATACTTTATTAATAGTGAAATGTGATACATATAGTTTTGTAAATAAAATGATTTTAAGTGAAGCTTTTTTCATTTCGTCTGCCCGTGATCACTGCGCTTGCAAAGTAACCGAAACATCTGAATTGTGTAGCTTAAAATAATGTATAACAGGCATAGTATATACGAAAATATTAGTTTAATTTAAATTAATGCTGAAAAAAGTCTCAGAACGCATGACATTATTTTAATCATATATAATTTATGCATTATATATGTATGTCTGATCACAGCTGAAGCACATGACATCTAATAGAAAATACTAGTTATCAATTTTATTAAATAGTTTATCCGTAAAACAATTTCTAATATACTAGTTAACTTGTAGCTTGTAACTCGATAGAGGATTATATTATTATTAATTTCAATGACATTCAGACATAAAAAAAGTTATGATTAAAGACGCATTATTATTATTATAAGTTAAAATAATAATGCAAAGTTAACATTAATATTAAGTTTTCATATAAAATCTTCTCCGCAAGTGGGAAATGTCCTGAGGTAAAATTTTACAGATTCAACTTAAATAAAAACAAAGATTTATATTGTTCAATGAATTCTCTCGACAATATTTACAGGAATAATGTCCAATTTTTTTTTCTTATTTAATGGTGTAACAAACTTTTTCAAAAGTTTTTAAATAATATACCTAAAAGTTACATTATATTGGAATTAGGTAAGTTTGATTATTTATTAATCTGAGATGAGATTTGGATTCATTAGGAAATAAAATGAAACCGTCAAAGATATCAACCGTACTACAAGACGTATCTTATAATAGTAAATAAAAAACGTTAAATTAATGTAATATCAAAAATCTGTGTAATTATTTCAATTGGTTTTTGTCATGCTTAAATCCAATTCTGTTCTTTATTTCATAATTCATTATCATGAACAGATTTCACCAGCTTTATATACCTATATGTTCAGATATTTTACTGTCCGCATAAATTATACCGTCGATTTTAGGACAACCATTTAGGATATTGTACACTTACTGCTCTTAACCGTTATAGTTAAATCTTATTAGTGACCACGTAAACGTGACAGAACAAACTCTAAACGACGTCATCTATTAACAGGTTTTTTAAAAACACTTCACGAAAAACTCATTAAAACTACATTGATGTGATATTCCAATGTTCGGAAATAACGAATTTCTAAACCATTAAAATATATGTAAATCAAGACAGTTTGTTGTTTTATGTTTCTAAACATTAAATAGGTACGGCGAAATCACTTAGTACAATTTAATTCAATGCATACCTTTTAAAATATTATCGTAATCAATTATATGTAAGAGAAAAATTGTTTTTCCTTAAGCATTTTTAATTTTATATATTTTTAAGATTCAATCCAAATTATTAAAGTACCTGAGATGATATAGACCGCAGCCTACTCACACTCTGATTCGCCTCATTTATTTGCAATTTTATCACCATTTTCGAGCTTCACTTTAAAATATATAAAACATATTCTTTAACGTCACAATTTGAGTATGTCATTAACGATAACGGAACGAGTCTTAATACTCCGAGGCACAACTACACCGTTATGCTAAGGACAATGTAATGATACAAAATTCAATGTCTCATAGTAATTGTACTTAACTCTCTAGAGGAACGCTCGCGACATGTTCGTTCACATATAACTAAATCATTATATTTTAATTTAAGCAAGTGTTAAAGTTACAAAATCGGAGGCATTATAGATTATATTTTAAATAATTAATCTATTTATTTGTACCCGCCTTAAGATTAAATTAACTCATATATTTTTTTGTATTCGTCATAATTAAATAAATAGTAAAACATTTATTTTACGTAATAAAATGAATTGTTCCGTTTTTCAATTTATTACCGACGTTTTGTTATATTGGTTTAATTTGTTTTTATAGCGTGGTAGAAACGATAACGCCAATGCAAGTTAAAATGTAACAAAAAGAAAAGTTATAATGTTATTTTACGTTGTATTGTTCAGTAAGTTATATATTTATTTACAAATGAATTGAATTGAATTAAATTCTTTGTTGAAGTGTTTATTAAAAATAATATGGAAAATAGAATTTAGAAGCATTATTATTAAAAGTATTCATTTGGTTATTTTCTTTCAGCGCTTCACGTCCTGGAGACGTTACAACATCTGTCCTATGTAGGTTATATAAGTATATAGGTTTAAGTGTAATAAATTTTCATCAAAAAACTCAATACAACATAAATCAGTTTCACTTACATTAAATATTTACACGAACATGAATAAGTATGTGAGTATTTTTGCAGTTTTGTCACAAGTCAAGTGTTAAATAAATGACAAAACAAATTATTTTATCTCGCGGAGGAATGATTTCATGTTTAGAACTATATCATGTTGCTGAATACAAAAATAACATTTTTACGCTTATATTTTATTGGACAAATAAGAAAATATGTTTAAAATATATTAAACCATTATTCTTACTGGATTCCATACTATTTATGGTTACTAACGATGTTTGAGTGGTGCTAATCTCGTTATTTTATTAATTTTAAGTGTCCATTGTTTAAAATATTTCATCGGTTTTATTGAAGTTTCGTGATTTCATATTTTAATCCGACGTTTTATATTTATCCATGTTATCGAAACAAAGCTGAGGACGTTTATCTAAAAACCTATTTTACAGCAAAATATTATATGTAGTTTCTCAACTAAGATTTGCGTAAATTCGGTCTAGTTTATAATAATTCTAGATATTTTATTTTATTTATAAGTAATACCCAGTAAAACAAGAGCAGGTCGAGTAAATTTTTTTGTATTTAGTATGTAGTTTCAACACACATTCAAACGAACTGAGCCATCCGGAAATCTTCTAGAGATGCAAAATTTAAAGCTTTCGAATATTTCTACTTTTTTAACAAAAAAGAAGTGGCAGAGGAGGTTAGTTAGTAGTTGCTTTCTCTAGCTAATTCCTTAGTTCCTTAATTTGGCTTTCCATTTCCACCGAGACTAATATAATAAAAAATAAGTGCCAATACGCAGAAAATGTCCTAAAAACCTTGTGCCCCCTTTACTCACGCTTTTTAAGTCACAATGTAATTAGGGCTTTAAGATTATTTTATAAATTTATTAGTAACGATTACTAATATTCTTAATGTGAAAATCAATTAATGAAATTAATAAGTTAGTAATTATTGTTTCCCCAATTGACTTATTACCATTTTAGTCCGTATTTATGACATTCATGTTTTGTTACGGTAAAATATTTGAAGGGGTAATTTTATAAAGTCCTTAATTAATTTAGTATGTTATAGTTTTTTTTTATTTCTTTACATAGTCCCGAAGAGCAAAATATCCGAAATCTTGACAAAAGATGTGTACAAAATAGCGTAAATGTTGATATATATATATACATATATATATATATAGATAAAATCAATCGTATTTAGTTTTGGTGATATAACCAGATGCGTCCTGCAATATTGTCTGCCAAAGCCTGATTTGTAAAGACACGCCAGCTATATACATAATGTTTTATATTATTATTAAGTTCTGTAAACCCATTTTCATGATGGTTTAAAAATATATAAGCGTAAAACTGTTAGAAACAAGCACTATTCACACAAAGACACCGTGATATGATTAATAGTTGTGGAGTTAAACCAAAAAAAAAATCATAATTTGATGGAAGACTTTGAACCCAAAAAAAAATAAAAAAATAAATGAACTAAAATTGCTATAAATTTTAGGTATTCTGACTTCTTTGTTGATCTGAAACAAGCAAAGTGTAGGACCAGTGAATAGTTTCATCTTCCAATTGAATATCTCCTAAACGTATATATAAACTGTATAATAAAATTTAAACAGGTATTATAAGCTACTTAGTCAATATAAATTAATACTTCCAACAATAATTGCACAGCTTTCTTAATAGCCATATTATTTGAATAGCTTGTAGATATTAAGTTTATCATGAATAATGGACCTACGAGACGATATACGTCATTATTAACATTTCACGTCTGTAGAAGATTAATCTTTATTGCAGAAATTCTTGGAATTAGTTTATCTTAGTTCTGTTTATATAATTTGAAAGGGACTAAGTGACAATGATGTTGTGACATTATTTAATCTTAATACCGACAGACATTTTTAGTTACTTTCTTTATTTTATTTAATACCATTGTCCATAACAGCATAAACAGAAGAACCATATCTAATTTAAAAAAATAACCAATAGCTTGAACCACATAACATTATATATATACTAACGTAAATACTAACATAACATTATATTTTTAGTTAGATTCAGATACATCGGTTGCAAAGCTACAAATAGCATAACGTCCTGTAATATTTATCCGCTTACTTTCATCAAAATAATACGTATATATCCTTTGTTATTACCGCGTTTAGGAGTGGTATGAAATAAAGAAAAAAACTTTACAAACGCGTGCCACACAAACAGCACAAAGTCACCAGCAACACGACTGTTATATACAATAGCAGTATGGTTGCAGCCGGTAAATTTCTGCAACATGGCCTCCACCTGCATTCACGATAGCCACCAGGTCTGCGCGTCTACTCCAGACGGTTGCACTCGAAGGAGCTTCCTTGATCAATGTGACATGTATGAGTACAACTGTGACTACGGTACTCGTGAGTATAAATCATTCATTATATAAGAATAAGATTATTTTTATATACTACGTGTATAGCATAAAATGAATAGTTTTGCTGTTAATACTTTAAAAAGCAAAGAAAAGAACTACCTTTTGTTATATTGTATATGAATACGCTGAATTTAATCGGCAATCTCCTAAGTAGGAAAGGTATATCGAAACTGCTTCTAGATATCAGATAATATAGATTCATTTAAAAGGTGAAAATCTATATGAAAAATTTAAACTCCCTAAAAACTCCAGGAAGCTCTCTTTCTTTCTGTATTTTTGGTCTAATATAACTTGCCTGAAGAAGTTTTATATTTTTAACATATTTTAAATATTTAAGGAAAAGTTTGACGTGTTTTCATTTTGTTAATATCCGTACAGATAAAATTTTTACATTTGGAAAAACAATACATTTTAGAAACTATCCGTAATACTGACTCCATTCGGTTTATCTTTTATCTTAACAAATTTAAGGTGAATGACATTGCGTTACCAAATAATCCAAATAAATGTATGTCAAGGCTTAAGAGTAATCTACAGTTACAAACATTCAGTTTATTTTGAGTTCGTCATTGAATGTTACAAACTATTTTTATTGGTAAAAAAATAAATCTAACAAATTATTTATTACAATGATTTGAATTATAATTATGAGAGTGTTTTTCGATATGATTCGGAACTTACAAATTTTATAAAAATATTAATTTCAATATGTATACTAGGTTATTTTTTTTGCATTTAAATGTTATTTTAATTTAATTCAATATTTTAATTAATTAAATACGTTCTTATTGAACATTTAACGTACTTATTATTTTTGTGTTTCTTAACTTTTTACGATTTGGAGTAAAACTAGTAAGTGCGATAAGATTATGAAAACATGAATCAATTAGTTAAAGATATTGTTATCTTTCAGAGTACATGACGAAAGTAACAAACGCCTGCACGAATGGACAACCAGAATTCTCGTGCTGACAAAGGATTTTAAACCGATAAATAAAATATATTATGAACTAAACTAGTTTTACTCCAAATTAATTTAACACTATCAATTCTAACTAAGACCGCTCAATTGTTAAATGTCTAAATGATAATACTTCTAGGGTATCAGGAAACATATATATTATTTTGTAAAGACATTACGCCGTCCACCCAACATACTGAAACACAAACTGAATTTACTGACACAGTCACGAGCGGTAATATATGACAAATATGTTTATATTAAAAATTTTCGACACTTTACTATAAAGTATCATTTTCAATTCAGTGACAATAAGTACTTATACAATAGATATCAGTACGGGAAAAAATATAACAACCGTTAATGAAGTGCCAACAGCCGAAACTGATTATACAACTCATAGTAAAATAAGTCAAACTACTAACGACTACACAAGTCTGTCAGTGGAGACATCTGTTAAAGAAGATTCTAAAGGAAACGACTCAAAGAGTGATGATAAGATAAATTATGAAGACAGCAATGAAACCTCGGATTGGATTACACAAGAACATACCGAAATAACTGAAAGCATAACTGTAAATGAAAATACTCAGCGAAGGAATCAAATCTGTTGCAATAGACCTCTTACCTGGGAAACTACCACTGAATTAACAAATATTATCACGGACGTACAAACTGGCATAGCTACGAAAGAAAATAGCGATAGCAGTTCAAAAGAAAACACTAATTACGTATATGACTTAGACTCTTTACAGACATTGTCCGTTATAAGTGATATTACAATACCTAACAAAATTATAAGTTCAAAAGCCACTACCGTGAAACCTTCTACGAAAGCAACAGACCGTTTACTGTACGTCACTGATGACGCAATATATACATCACCATCATATAAAATAACACCACGGAAATGCCAGAATGGATGCCAAAGACCATTGACATGGTTTACCACCGCTAAATACAGAAGAAGAAAAGCTATAAATTCTAATAAAATGTATGTATGATATTTGCATATGAAATAAATTGTTAAGTTATCACTCACTTTTAATAAAAGGCCTTTTAACCCCAGCACCTTATGTAGGCATGTGTTCATAAATATTAATTCTAGACTATTGAACGGGTTAGTCAATTTAAATAAATAATTGTCAGAAGGTTTTTTTCAAGTCTAGTTGATTCACAAATCAACAATGAAGTAGCAAATCTGAATTACAGAAATGATTAAAGTTTATCTTTTCACTCGTAATTTTTCTTTATAATACTAAAAAATATTTAACGGTCCCCTAAATTTAATGATTGTATGAAAACAACCTTGCATACATTCTAGTAACATAATCATAAATAAATTATGCAGTTGGCGATATAAGGGCAAGATTATATTTTATTTGCGTATCTTCATGATAAATTAATTATGCCTACTATATATTTTTTTACAGTTTTTGACATCGTTAGCTGTGACGAAGAATGCCAATGCTGTCAAAATAAAAATGATCACTTAAAAGCCATAGAGAGTGACATTACACCCGAAAATTTTTTGACGGGAACATTAGAAACGACCACAGCGACCAGTAAGAAATGTAATAATTGTGGCAGACCAGTCACATGGCTCACCACAGCAAGAGGTGAAACGAGAGACTTTTTTAGAATATTAACATAACAAAAATTTTATTAAGAAAATATTTTATTAAAAAAATATATATAACAAACGGCCATAAAATGTATTTTATTTTAAACATTTTTATTGAGCTCTCATAACATTTATCATATTGCAAGGAATTAGAATATGGAAGATAAATTAGAATTTCTTATCACATTGAACGGAATATAAGAAATGGGACGAAGAACTTTAAAATAATCTCATCTAACAGCCACGAGATAAGTTTATTATCATTTTCTATCTAGGTGTATAATCTAAAAATTAAATAATTTAATCTCACACAGTTCATCCAAATTATTTGGATGTTTTCATTCAATAATGATTTTTTATTACTCAGAATAATAAAAAAACATAGAATTTAATTAAACAATTGTCAACAGTCTAGCATTGGTTTGTCTGCGCCGTTCGCCTCAATTTTTGTTTTCCTAAAAGCGTTTATAACAAAATCATTTGCAAATATTTTCGACTTCCCTTTATAGAACGCTTCAATCTCTGCTAAAGTTTTTTTCTCGGTCTCCGGAAGGAAGAAGTACAAATACACTGTGCCTATAAAACCAAGTATGGCATAAGTCATAAAGGAGCCACTCATGTGGAAATTTTCCTCAATGTTGTAATTGGATTTTGCTGCTATGAAGAAAATGAGGTAGCTTAAAGCGGCAGCCAATCCCGTAGCCATACCACGGCTCCTAGAAAAAAATTATCATTATACGTTATTATTTATTACACATTAAATAACAATCATTATCTCGCTTAACCCAAAACCGATATGAATGTTAAATAAATTTCTATAAAGTACCTGAAAGGAAAGACTTCAGAGAGTAGAATCCATGGTATACCTAAACTGGTGAAAGAAACTAGCAACATAAAAATTATAACAGGCGTAATTTCTGTCTGACTAGGAAATGTACTCGGTTCGTATGAAAATACGCTAACTGGCAGTTCAACTCCCGCGTATATACTTAGAGCAAGACTGCTACAAGCTGAAGCGAAAAGTGATGATAGAATCAATTTACGCTTCCCAAATATCTTAACTACAGCAGCTGATACAATATTCATCACGATATATACCAATGCGACGCTGACCTGGAAACAAAAAAATGCTTATTATTATTAACTCCGCGCCTTAAAGTTATGTACACGTAAATAGGTATAATATTTTAATTTTTATGTCAACGGCTTATTAACTTTTGCATATTTTATAGACCTTTTACGGTTAGTTCTTGCGCATTAATTTTAATAATAGTATTTTGTTTTGCTGTAAATCCATACTTTAATATTATAAATGCGAAAGTAACTCTGCCTGTCTGTTACGCTTACACGCCTAAACCGATTTTGGAAAAAATAAGGAAGAATGGGTAAAAAGATTGGATGACTGTTCATATGTATATTCGTCATTTTTAAAGCTTTAACAGTAAAACTTTGTATTTAGGCATTTTATTAGGTATATCTAGATAATTATGTATTTATATGTCACAAACTGTCAAGTTTGTTTTGTAAGTAACAATAAATTGATAAGTATATAAAAAAAAAAATAAACCAGAATGTAAACAAAAAATACTTACCACAATTGCTTTGGAATCAAATTTCATTCCCAGAGCTTTGCATACATTCACCATGTTAGGTCTAACAGGCAAGAGACCACTCATGGTGTAAAAAAAGAAATATGCCATAACTAATCCGAACGGTCTCATTGTTTCTTTCACAAAAAGTAAATGCTTCAGTCTCAGAAGATATCTTCTCAAAAAATTATAAGATGAATGTTTACAAATTTTACTATCCAGCTCTTGTTCTTTGGTACATAGAACACATCTTCTTATATTATTACTATATTCCACTAATTGGTTAAATTCCTCTTTAACATCTTCTGGTTCAACCCAACCACGGAGACGACAAAGCGAGTCTAGTGCTTCTTTTTGTCTGCCTTTTGATAGTAACCAAATAGGAGTTTCAGGGACCTGAAACATATTTTAATATTAATAAAAATATTGGCATACATATATTTAGTGATAGTTGTTTGAGCTTCAGAGTTACGCCAAGAGAAAAATATATATTATAAAGCGTGTTAAGCTAAAATATAGTTCAATACTCACAAAAAGGACTAATAACATGGTAGCAAGAGGTACAATGAGCGACACGAGTGCTGCTTCGCGCCATGATACAACCGTCCCCAGGAGGTAAGCTATGAACATACCAGCTGAAGTGAAACCGTTTGTCAGAGTTGTAAGCGTCCCACGCAGAGAGGCATCACTGGAATAGAAAAATAATAAAATTTAAAAGCCTGCGAAATATTTATAGCAATCTTTTTGTTAGCCGCTACTGTTTAATATTCATCTTCATTTTAAATGCTCGCGTGTCACATAATAGTCTTGTATGATCAGGGGACTCAGGTCCCCTCCTTTATTAAATTCTAGAAAAGTTTGGCTAAAGAGAATTCAGTAAAGATACACAACAGAATCAGGTTTTAAATCCTCTAATAGACATCTTCAGGCGATAATATATTAATAATTTTTGATTATTTTCATACGGCACAATTTAATTTCATAACTATGTTAAACAATATGAAATTAGGTTATAATTTTAATATTTATGGGCACTTCTGTAATATATTCTTGTACTAGTTATGCACACAAAAAGGCACCACTAGTGCAAGAAACCAGTATTTATATTTTCTTTTCATGAAAATAAAAATTCTACCAATAAATCTGAGTGTAATTGAAGAAATCCCTTTATTTTAAAAAACACTAACGCCATCTGTTATAAAACACAGGCATCACTAGTGTCTTCAATTTAAAAACAGATGTCGCTTTCCACAATCAAAGATTTAATTATTATTATATAATAAATCATGTATTAATTTGATCGAAGTCCGAAATGTTTCGTGAATTACATTAAACATGAATATTTAGCCCAAAAGATCAATCCTTATTTATCTTAATTCCTTACATTAATATTCATGAGACACACGTTGAATTTTGTTTTACGAATCGCCTTTATATTGATAATCTCTTATCGACACCAATTAATATTCTAACATACTTAGGGAAATACAAACGAAATGTTATTCTCGTAATATATTATAACGTGACAATATGATATATTAGTTTTAAGAAGTCGCTTATGTATAATTAATATGTACAGCTGACATTACAATAATGCGTTTAGACTTTATTTTTGTAACTCATATGGATTGACTTCACGACTGTATGCTATTAATATCTATATTGTGTAAAGTTTGGTTCAAACTTTTTTACAATAACGCTTATTAGAGATCCAATCACAAACTCGTTCGAGTTTCCTGTCTCACCTGACCTCACCAACGTAAGTAACAGACGGTGCTTCCATAATGCCGGTGCCGATGCCCAGAAGAGCATTAGCCAGAAACAGGCTAGGGACGTCCCACGCGAAATACATCATTAACCATGCAAGTAAATGCGGTATATTGACCAGGAATAGAGCTTTTTTCCTTCCGAAGTAATCCAATAGTGGACCAGAAAATATACTCCCCAATGGCTGACATAGAAATGCCATGCTTCCTGAAATAGACACAGCTTACTTGTAATATATATTAACTATGAAATATAAAAATATCACGGGTCATTTTAACTGTTTTTATAAAAATAATGGTAATGATTTTGAACCTGTTAAGTTAAATACACCTTAATATAATTTAGCACTATCATTTAATTGAAGTGAATAAAACAGTCTCATAAGTTTTTTAAGATAGTATTTTTATATTGCTTTTTCAGTAAGAAGTAGATATACAATAAATATTAAATTAAAACGTGTTTAAATACATAAGTGAAATAATTAATTAACATCAACAAAATTACAAAAAAAAAAACAGAAAACAGAAAACATTATCCCCAAAATAAGTAAATAAAATTATAATTAACTTCATTTCGGAAAAATGGTTTCTATTTTATTATTTTATAGGTACTAAAGGTTTTCCGGGACATTTTATTTTGTTCTATGACTTCTTACAGATATTTTATTGAGATTACTTCTACGTGGTTTCTATGGTAATGATTACAATTCCAGTCTTTGTACAAATATCCTTGAATACTTTAAGTTTTATAGTTTTCGCTTATAAACATATAAGATATGATTATAATTGTATTTAAAAACGATAATGTTTAATATAACAGTTATACATTATTTAGATTTTAACGATCTAT
>DVQP01001654.1:0-14741 GCA_018231745.1 Danaus eresimus
TCGTATTTGAGAAATATGAATGAAAAGTAAACAATGAAGTGCAGCGTTTGTTACAGCAATAAAAGGAAAGCACTTGCATTTAAGACTTAATTAAAAGCCAGCTATGAGTGTCCAATTAGATCTGCATTTTTTTAGCGACATGATAAAACGCTAGAATCCAAGGCAAGGCAAGGCAATTGTTCTTTAATTACTACAATTAAAAATGTCATAAAATGGAATCGAGTGCGTTCTATACCTATAAAAATACAGTGCGATGAGCTAACTACAAACAGGTACAAATAATACCATCTTGTCCCAACGATCACGCCGAGATGGAACCAAGAGGGTTGAATACCTAGAATATGAAGAAAAAATATAAAAATATATATGTACCATGCTTTCAAATGAAATTTGACAGAAATCGTATTGTGTAAAGGAATAACATCTTTAGCGGGAAACATTCTTGTTAACAAACTGGCGCGCATTGGTTTCCTCCGATCGATTTTACTGTCAGAACCTCAAGGAGGTTACATGGGCATAGCCATTTTGTTTTTTTGTTATTCAAATACTTATTAATTAAATAAAAATAACAATCTTTCTAAAATATTAGCAATTTTTAAAATCATTTTACTTGTAGTGTATTGTCATAAATTACGAAAAATTGTTGTCTAAATATAGACAAGAATAGGAAATGATACTAAAATCCATTTCATTTCTACTAGTATTGTTATTCTCGTACTATTATAGAACAATTAACAATCATATGAGGAGTTTTT
The DNA here is from genome assembly GCA_018231745.1 of Danaus eresimus. Lineage (NCBI taxonomy): Eukaryota > Metazoa > Arthropoda > Insecta > Lepidoptera > Nymphalidae > Danaus > Danaus eresimus. The sequence goes on from DVQP01001654.1 coordinate 756, forward strand.
TAATAGATCAATAACTGTTAAAGAGCAAGCACTATCAATCAAACATGCGAAAACATTTGATTTTAAAACTTACGGCCGGCCTGGTTAGTATAACTCCAAGCATAGATACAGCGAGACAGAAGAAAATCATGGTGAGCACGATAAATGTAGTTGGGCACGTCATGGAGGATAACTGCTTTTAAATCACATATTAAACAAAAGCTATGCAACTGCGGCGTGTTGCGAATTATACGCGAAAATGTGAATTATTTCCGGAACGTCATCACCACATGCCTCCCCCTCGCGGGGCCGCGTGAAACTGAATTTTCTCACACGAGGCATGGCCATATTTTTATTTGGATCACTTTATGTATTATTAATTAAAATATAAATAATAAAACGTTATATTGAATGGCTTAAATTAGGATTTTGTACTTGTTCGTAATAGTATATAGTATGTTTTAATAACAATAAATAATTTCGCTCGAAAATATCCAGCTAGCTATCAATTTAGAGGGCTACTCTATAAATTGGTAAGATTTTTATAAAACTAATATTAAAATATTTCTTGATGAAGAACTTTATATTACTGCTACAATGTAATCAGAAAAAAAACTTTCTTCTTAAACATAAAAGCTTACTGTTGGTTAAAATAATAATTGTAACATGACTACACTTAAAAGCTTTTGGTCTGCAAGAGATTGGTAACTCGTAAAATTCGTTTACGATTTTTTGTTAAGTATTATATATTAGTAAAATTTTAGTCTATTTTATGAGAGACCAAAAGAAAAATTTGCGCCAGTCTGTCTTTAGTATAACACTGCGCTAAATGCATAGACTAACAAACAAACAAAATTTTAAATCAAGGCAACAAGCCAAATGTATAATATTTAATAGTCACTACTGTGTTATTTTGTAAAGATTTTAAAACTTTATTTTCTGCAAATCACTAACTATGGCACATAACTGAGTCGTCGAAGTCTGTAGTTACGTTTTGTTAACATAGGCAAATCGAGGTATAAAATTACTGACGTGGTTGGTCAACACAGTACATTATCATTAAAACTTATTATGTTAATTGTAATTTTATTACATACGTAAACGATTAAGTGCAATAAGTCCATTTAAGACGTTAGACATGTTGTTAGACAAGATGTTTACGACATTATAACAAATGTTTTTCATTAAGTTATTTCTTTATATTCCAAAAAAAATAAATAAAATGGCCAAATGAAGTTCAACACTTTAAATTAAATAATACTAATGACGAGAAATATTTATTACGAAATTTAATAATATGCTTTTAATTTTTTCTATAAGAATACTAGTTATCAAAAATTGTAGCTAGGTACATGTTGGCAGTCTATTCATCCTTATCACCTATCACTGTCACATTGTGTCAAAATCAGTTGGCAATCGGTGTCGCTGTGGTTTCTATTTCAATATGCATATTCGGGTTTTTATTTAATTTTAATAGTATTTTTAAATAACTCGTAGGACTCAATTCATAGCTCCAATATGCGGGTACACGTACTATTGTTCTTGTCATTTTCCTTGGGTGTATACGGTTGGGACGATGGAGATTTAGAAGTATTTGACGTGGTAGAAGAAGTCAATTCGAATTTCTACGAATTATTAGGAGTTAAGCAGGTAAAACAATGTTCTTGTAAAATTCAAATAAAAAATTCTTTCGTAACGTTAGCTCTGTTACTTAGAAATCAGTTTTATAGGATGCATTACAATCAGAAATTAAGAGAGCCTTCAAGCAACTTACATTAAAGCTCCATCCTGACAAAAATGACGCACCTGATGCTGACGTGCAGTTTAGGAACCTAGTATCAGTACATAATATTCTGAAAGATCCAGGAAAACGAGAAAAGTGAGTGATATTAATCAAAATTACTCTTAGCAATGACTCACGCGGTTTGCGTAAATACATAACAATTTTTTTTATATATTCTAATACTTAACGCATTTATTTTAAAGGTATAATGAGGTACTCAAGAATGGTCTGCCTAATTGGCGATCTGCGGTGTATTATTACCGTCATGTCAGAAAAATGGGATTGTTGGAGGGTGCTATCATCTTGTTTATAATTATCAGTTTTGGACAGTATGCTGTAGGATGGGCAGCTTATTTGGAGAAGAGATACACAGCTGTAAGTTACAAACTTAATGTGTTATTAATACAAAATAGTAATGTCACTTCAAAACAGTATGAAGAGAAAGAGATGTAAAAATGGTAATATAAATATTGCATAGAAATGTATAAATTTATGTTTACTAAAACGATTTACAGGAGCAAATATTGAGTTCAAGAGGTAAAAAGCAATCAAAGAAGTCAGGTTTTGATACAGGGTTGGTGGAGATACTCCATCATTTACCAAAACCTAGCATTAAAGATACATTGCCGTTTCAAATACCTCGAGGCATGTGGTGGACAATCACAAGTATACCATATGCCATAATGGAATTAAAAAGGAGAAGAAAAGAGATGCAGGAAGAAAAGATCCGGCAGAAGAAGAAGTGAGTGACTGATAATATAATTACAATAAAAAAAGAAGTTATTTAGAGGTCCAATCATTTTTATTGATTGAGTAATTTTGGCAAGGTAGTTAAGTTAGCTAGCAAATCCAAACTAAGACTATTTCAGATTTATAAGTTATAGAAAGAGGTAAGGCAAGGCACAATAATACTATTGTCTTGTTATGAGGGGCTTGGGATATTACAGAGATTGCTTTAGTTTATACAGCCTTCACACATTTGTCTAAATAATTGACATCAAGATCACAAAAAGATATTCCTATACTATATCAAGCATCTTTAACAAGATTTTGGAATGACTCCAATGTCTTACATTTATCTATGTGTAATATTTTGGATGCTTCATCAGAGAGGAGGATGATCGTGTGAGGGCGGAGCGCGAAGCGGTGGCGGCGGAGGAGCGCGCCGCGGCCGGAGCCCGACGTCGGCGGGCTTTTGTACCACCTGCTAGAGACTGCTTGTTGGACAGTGCCCCTGGGCCAGAGCCTCAGAAAGAAACCGCCGTTGTTACTCCGGTGAGCTGAGATTATGTTTTCTTCTGTCTGCCAGTTTGTTCCGTCTTATCTTTTAAACGATCGAACCGAAATTCACTTGAATTTCACAAGCAGATATGTGATGAAACCTTTGTAACACAATCTATTATTACTTTAGGTTTTATATCTATTTTTATTGATATAACCATGTGTCGTGGGCCAAGTAATTTGTAGTACTAGTTGTAATTTAAAAACCTGTACAACTAAAGGTGGTATTGTGATAGTCTCGTTGGTGCAGGCTCCTCCCGTAATTTCTGGTGGTTTGTGGACCGACGACGACCTGGCGGAATTGGTTCGTCTTATCAAGAAGTATCCGCCGGGAGCGTCCGAGCGCTGGGAGAGAATAGCGGAGGCGATGGGTCGCAGCGTTCCTGAGGTCACGCATATGGCCGCGAAGGTCAAGGAGAACTGCTACAAGATACCGGGACAGGAGGCGGCGGAGGAAGTGCCAGAACCACCTAAGAAGGTCGGTTGCGTTTACTTCGTTAAAAATAAAGTGGCTACAATTCTCTTCTCTTTGCAGATGATAAAGTAGGCTAAAGTCAAGTTTCATCAGTTAGCACGGAACGTTAAAATTTGATCCGTAAACTAAGATTTAGAAGTTTTCTATCGATTTTGGAAATTAAAACCTGCTTTGCTCTGCTATACTTATTGTGGAAGGAATTTAAGATAACTTTATATATTATTCACGTGCCGTATCTTTGTCCACAGTCAAGTTTGATATTTAGCAGGTTCGAGTTAATTGTTATCGAATTATTTCTTTCACCTGTATACTCATGCGCCATGCCCATTATTAATTTTCAGTCCAAAATTGTGTTTTTTTTTTATTGATTTTGGGCTCCATGTTGGTGTATATGGAATCCGTTACTGTGTCTCGATTTTATTTAAGATAATGTTCATCTTTTTATAACTCGTACAGGTGAAGACTCGTCAGACGGAGGAGTCTTCCGGTGGTAACTGGTCGCAGGTTCAACAGAAGGCTTTAGAGACGGCGCTCGCCAAACACCCTAAGGGCACAGCTGGTGATCGCTGGCAGAAGATCGCCTCCGCCGTGCCAGGGAAGACTAAGGTCGGAGTTCATATCGTGTGTCCACACCTTAAAAGACCTTCTATGATCTATTACTACCACAAACCAATCTGTATGATAATTGATTCATCGATTTTCTTTTTAAAAACCCACCACCAAAGAAATCACAAAATGTTTTTTCTTAACATTGTATTCCAGTATTTATTTGTTTGTCTGTCACACTACGACCAAGCCCACCCTACCAACACATAATATGAATATATAACTCATGAGAATATTTTTTTTACTTTATAAAATGATATGGATTTTATTTTATAATTTTGTAGGTTCTTGTTTTAGATCTACGAAAAAATACTTTAACAATACAGTTATAAACTGCCATTAACATCTACAACAGCAAAAAATATATAGAAACATCTACACTAAAAATATTTATCGAAAGTAATTAGATATTATTGTTATTTTACTGAAATAGCTCCTTTTTTTCAGGAGGAATGCATGCAAAGATGTAAATATTTATCAGAGATGCTGCGGAAACAGAAACTAAAAGAGGAACAGAAGGACAAAGAGGCTGTGACAGAAGATGAGGTGGCCGCGTGACGGAGTGTGGGACGAGAGACTGACTTTGGACAAAGAATGTCATAACCGAATCAAATAATAAAAACATATAATTTGGTGCTTTTTAATATCTCAACCGCCACATCCGGACCGAACCAATGAACCCGTCTCTCGCTTATTGATTTTAACCTATTTTTGTTCAACGGTTGTATTTATTTTATATAATATTTATAAATCTATTTATTTATATAAAGATGGTAATAATAGCGTTGGATTATAAATAAAAATTGTTGGGAACGAGTGATTACATCGGTGTTATATTTTTTATTAAAATCTCCATATGCATATTTGTTTGCTCGCCCTCCGCGCTCTAATACTCTCTGGGTCGAGGCGGCGCGCTGAACCTGTTGTAGATGGCCGGTATCTCGTAGTCGATGTCGCCGCGGTGGCTGTAGCCGGGCGTCGGCACGTGTCCTGGGAACAAGAAAATATACATTGAACATAATACTGTTTATACGGCGAACTTTAATGAAAAACGAAGCGTTGTTGATTTTATTATTGAATATTAATATGATTATTAATAGTCATAACTTCAGTTCCAACCGGTGCTACGTGTTTGTTCATAAATCTTTTGCGATACAATAGACTACTAGTGGGCATGAATAAATGACCTTGAACATGTTTGTTCATATGGACCAAGGAAATTTATATGAGGCTCCGTATTTGATTATGTTGCGTGTACAGAAGGAGGTTTAGTTCGCAAAACACCTTCATGGAATGATGTCGGTCTTCCTGCCGTCAGATGATAAATTAAAAGATATAGAAAGCATCATAAGCAATGCACCGATACGGTTACAAAGAATATAACTGCTTTATTTGTTTACTTAAAAACATTTGTGTTAAACGCTATTCGATTATAGAGAAATTAACTTTTAAAAAATAGAAACTAAAAGATAGACAAAAGCACATTATTTGGAAGATTTATAATAAACCGTTAACAAGAGTACAGGTCATCGCTTACTGGTGGTACTCTGCTGGAAGGATGGTAGTTCAGCGCAGCGACGGCAGGCGCAGTGCGCGGGCGAGGCGACGCGGTGGTCGCGGTGCGAGCCGTCCTCACACTGCAGCGACACCACCACCGGCTCGTACCTGGTCGCTTGACAACACTCACACGACGAGTCGTGACTTCCGGTCTCTAGAACATGGGAAAGGGGGGGTTAATATTAAATATGTAACAATCTAATATTTAATAAAGTGTTCACTGACGATTGTTATATAGTGTTCCTGAGTCGCATGAGCCGCGACACTCCTTGAAGTCCTTCAAAGGCTCCCTGTTGACGCACATCCCGAACCGACCCATGAACACTCGTATCAGACCCACGGACTCTGACTGCGGCACCGCCTTCGGCACACACTTGCCTACAAAATATATCAATGTTAGTCAGCTGAACTTAAAACGTTGGGTATGGGGTTAAAAGATCAGCAATGACGGATTCGTCTTTTTATTAATGTGGGACATCATGTAAAAATGGTCTCACTGAGATCCTGTGGCTTCTCCTTGCATGTCTGGCAGCAGGTGTCGTTGACGAGGTCCTGTGGGTCGCAATGGCTCACGTCTGGGCAGAGCTCCCGGGATGACGTCACCACCACCTGCCCCGTGCTGTTCTCGCAAGAGAACGTAGTGCAGTTGTCTGCTGACTGCCAGCTTGTGCCTGAATTACGTCATAATTATATAGATTGTAAAGTTTTTAAAACTGCATTTCCATCGAAACAAATATGTTGTTAGTTTCTATTGTTTATTAGATCGATTCCAGTTATCTAAAGATTAAAAGCTATATGGGAAATATATGTATATAATATACACAATTCCTGGTAATCTATGGTAGAATTCTGCGAAAGCACCTGGTTTCTTTAGCTCGTCGCCGACCACGCATTGTGTCTGCACGCAGTGGCCGCAGCATGTGCCTTTATCAGGTTCCAAGTACTCGTGTCCTTCGGGGCATTCCTTGTGACAGGCCTCCACGCTCTCCCCCCTCGCCAGAGAACCAGTCTCATCTCGGGAGCAAGTGTAGTTCTTGCAAGGATCGGGCGACTGCCAACTTTGGCCCTCCTGAGATAGTTATTACAGAGTGTCATTTGTGATGTATAGGGAAATACTGACAATTGATTTCTAAGAGGGAAATGTATTTAAGATAACAATTTCTTTTTGAACTGTTTTGATGAAGTTCTGTCCGCGTGGGTAAATCATTAATAATATAAATTTCTTTAGACCTGATAGATGCGGTCTCCATCCCGACAGGCGACAGGCTCTCGGCGAATGCAGCAGTGGCCTGGTTCGTGTTGCTCGCTCAGTACGAACAGTTTCTTCATAGTCATCGAGGGTTCCGGACACGACTCGTTGGAGCTTTGGACTTGCAGCTGGTTGTAGATAATACTCTTATTGTCACTTACTCTTTACATTGCAGAATATTCGAGAAAAAGGACCATAAAATAAAAAATATCAAAATGATTATATTATTTAATAAATAAGGTTTTCTTAATCCTCGTTATATATATGCTATAATTTGTTAGTTAAAAAATTATCTTTAATTGTGTCAAGTCTCTAAAATATGAGAACCAATAATGGTTAAGACTTAGGGGTCATAGTGAAAAAGGTTTCATACATGATCGAGGAAGAGCAAAATTATAACATACAGTGCCATTGATGTCTGCGCAAGTGTAGTTTGTGCAAAAGTCAGTTGAGGTCCATTTGGCGCCCACGTCTCTGGTCACTCCGTCCACCACACACGACACAGGACGGCACCGCCCACAGCACTGACTGCTATCTTCAGACGGGAAGTACTGCCAGCCCTGGAAATACAAGACGTTTCAGTTGCAGTTTTATTTGACGAAAACATTTTCTTGGACCTTGTTTCACATAATACTCTATACCAATTTTTTTGGAACTTAACTTTATATCAACTTAGGATCAGAATTGGATATTTTATAAAAAAAGACCCAGTTTTCACAAAAACACTTTAATATAATTGTATTATAACAGCTACTCACTAGATCACAGTCTGTGTGACAGTTCTGTAGTGTGGTGACTTTCTCCAGCTGTCCCTCACCGACCTGTGAACATTGATAGGACTCGCAGGGGTCGCTCGGAGACGTCCAATTTTCTCCAACCTGGTACACAAGAATCACATTTTTAAAATATTGAATTGTAATAAGATTGAATCGTTTCAAATATTAGATAAGTGCCTTGTAAATATTATCCCCATCTCGGCATGCAACTTGATATGGTTCGGGGCAGCAGGCGAAGGGCACCGGTCGAGGTTCCAGCACGAACTGATCGGTGGGGGTGAGAGTGGGGCAAGAGGTTACGTGACACTGGGGGGATGGACCCGCGGCCGTTGATTCGCAGCGACACGAGCGGCAGGGCCCGTCCAGCCAGGCTGAATCCAACTGAGACAAACATGTTAATAATTATATTCATTCCTTAAAACTCTAAATCAATAAGTTTAAGGGGAATTTTCTTCAGTTCACAACAACTTACATCTTTCAACATAACCTGGGGCGTCGGACGAGCCTTCTCTCCTCCTTTTGGTGCAGCCTCCCACTCCAGAGTTACAAAGCACTTATCCTTGGGCAGTTCTGGAAGTTGTGATAAAATTTTAGATAAAACTATTCAACGGCAAGAACACTAACTTCGTATTCAAAGAGATATTTCTATTTCAGTGCAAGTATGTAAGAATTGAAACTGAGCACATATAATAACAACCGATACTAACCGCACTTATGTTCGGGACAGCACTGGCCCGTGACATTGGTAGTACGTAGGTTGTGTAGTGCGGGACATACTGGGGCGCCGGGACAGGCCTCGGGGCGGCAGTGGAGCGATGCTCGTGGACAACATCCCGAGCGGTCGACGACGCGCTCCATCCCCGGCTCCAACATCTCCACTTCACTCTCATCAGGAAGAGGTTCACATTCGCTCTCCGGCTTGCATTCTATTCATTATTATGATTAAAATGAAAGTAAAATCTACCATATGATAGATTTATTATTAAACCGATTATATATATAGTCACCGCAGACGAATTCCGAACATCCATCGGGTTTGCTCTTCAGTTTCAAAACTTGTCCGAACCCGCATTCCATTTTCTTCGGTTCGTCGCAGACCACGTCCGGCGGTTTAGGAACTGTGAGTTTTTGTTTAAAGTGTTTATTTTTATATTTTTATATCCCTGAATAGACATTCATAATATGTGTGAGTCCTCACCGCACAGGTACTCTTTACAGCAGGCTCCTGGTGGTGTGGCGGCCGGCACGCGCTCCTCTCCGTCAGCGCACACGGGCGGCGCGCACGTGCGTGTCGTGCACGACACGTGTGCGCCCTCGCCCGCCTTACTGCACGAGCAGTGAGTACACGCGTCTTCCTGAGGGTTGACACTGGGTTACATGTGTACTTTCCTCACCGTGTAATATTCTATGGTAGCTTGTTTACAGACATCTCAACTTACTTGCCACTCGTCTCCAGCGTAGTGTTCCTTCTTTGTATCACATGGGAAGCACTTGCTCGGTTCGATACACGTGTTGTTCACTCTCACCTAAATATATATATGTTAATAATAGTTCAAATGTTGTATCATGAATCGTCTGTCTTATAATGTACCTTTCCTTCCGGACAGAAGCAACCTTCGACGGGTTGTTTATCACAGAGTTTGGGGTTGTCCTTCAGTTCCTCGTGATTTTCACAAGTTCTCTCACAGTCCACGCACTTTCTGTATACGAGCGGCTCGTCGCTGTGATTTTTAATGATTATTTAGTTATATAAAAATTAATCAGAAATGTATATGAAATCAACAAAATTTTACCATGGGTATGGACATAGATCACTTCTCCAGTCGAGGCAAACGCCCTGCCTGCGACACTCGGCCGCGTAACGTTCCAGTACCGGACAGGCATCAGTCGAATTCAACTCGCAGAGCTCTGACTCGCACTGCTCTATGTAGGACTGAGGCTCTACAAGCGCGTGGCACTGCAGCGATCACAGTTTATGATATAAACAATAAACCAATGAATTAGCCAGTAATAAGAGGATTCTAGATGACACTTACGGCTCCAAACTTCTCTACGTTGTTGAGGTTATAACACGGGTTGCTTTCTGGTGGAGGAGGCACACAGGGTGGTGGCGGTGGGATGTCGCCGCACTGCTCTTGAGGTGGTACCTCTAGTTTCGTCAGTACTTCCGGACTCGCCTGCCAACTCTTGCCGTACTGTGAAAGGTATATTCAAATAAGCTCATTCCAAGGCACAAAATCGGACCAATAATTATTGCCACTATTTATTTTCGTCCAATAGAACATCTCGACCAACCAGTTCGAAGTCGTCGGTGACGGTTCCATTGCTGGTGATGAGCTGGTCCTGGTACCCGGCGCACACTCCGCACAGACCCTCCGTGCGGTTGCTGTAGTCGTGTGACGGGACGCTCACAGTGAACTGAAGTTTAGACTGCAACACCATCACCTGAAACATAGATGTCAGTTTTTGGTTTATATTCTCGATACGAGTTCATCTTCTTGGTGACTTTGTACCACCTGGATTATTTATGGATTAAATATTTAACCAAGATCTTGAGGAACATCTGTCCGTTGCAGCTCTAGAGCTTAATCACCAAGCCGTACCTCAACATGCAGCTCCGGAAGTAAAACGTTAACGTCTTGGCCATTGATGAGGGTGATGACCGCCCAGTCGCTGCTGAAAGGATACTTGAACACCCGCTCGCCGTTCACTGTTGTTATCAGCTGAAAACATATAAAAAAATACATTAATTTTTTATTTTTATTTTTTGTATTAATAAATCACGTTTCATGTAATATCAGTCTAAAATATTATTTTTGCATCGACAACTGTTGTAGATGTAAGCAATAAGAAAAAATTTGCTAACACACCCCAAAATATTAACTTAAAGAAATACAATTTACATATATTGAAACTAAATAGTCTGAACCAAGACCGAAGTTCAGTACCGACTGGCAATGGCAAGGAGGAGTTTGGTACCTTCATAGTGTTCGGATCCTTAGCGACGTGCAGCAGGTTGGCAGCTCGCAGCACGTGCAAGGACGTCACACAGGTGCCGCCCGCTCCTTCACACGGCCCATTCGTAGCGTACACCTGGATACAGATCGATTATAGACTCTTATCACGGCTACCTAATTAGGTACCATTTTATTAAATCCTTAATTAAAATGTATTAACTAATTATTTTATATGTAATATTACTTTCATTACTGTACCTGATATTGACTTTCCCCTTTCTCTTGTCTGTCTCTTGAAACGAGATACGTGCAGTTTCCGAGGAAGGGAAGGTCGTCGCCCTCGAATGTGGTGTATTTGGCCGGAGTGCCCACACCAGTACAGGTGCCTTAAAATCCAATGATTTTAATTACTACGGTGAAGTGTTTAATTCTTTTGTATTTTTTAGTATTTTACTTACATTCTTTTTGGTCTCGTAATTTTTTTATTCAGGTATTTTTATTCTTAGGAATGAGACAAATAAGTTAAGAAAGAACAAGTAAACTTGAAGATTTCATTAGAAAAATGTTTATAAATCAATGTGTATAAAGTATAAGAAGTATAGCTCTCAGTAATCAAGCTTACAGTCCAAACAGTCAGATGGCGCCACACAGGCATCTCCCTTTCTGAGTTTGCCCTCGGGACAGTAGCAACCGGGGGAGCACTGCCCGTCAGCTGCGTCGCAGCGCGCGGCTCCCGACGTGATGGGAGCGCAGGACGGCTCACAGCCACGCCGATAGCAGTCGTAGTGGACCAGAGGAGCAGGGCATTCCGCGGCTATGACAGACACGATTACACTAAATACATCCGTTAACTATAATACTCTAACTAGATCTCTATATTTTTAGATCGGTTTTTTAATCTTTCATCAGAAATATGGGAATATTCGTGTTTAACCAAAAATCAAATCCATTACACCAGTTGAAATTCGCAACTGATATTTCTCTGCTCGTTACAAATTTTTACTGCTTTTTTATATTTTAATGATCTTGTTCTTAACATGTATAATACGTAAGTTACTTACGACAAGCCATTTTAATCCTCCATCCTGTCACGTCGATGTTCTTATCAGCTGCCAGACACTCCGCCACCAGCTTCTCCACCAGCAGACAGCGACAGCTTTCTTCAGTCATCTTGGTGCCGTTTATAACCAGCTCTGCACACTTACAGATCTTTTCCAAGCAAATGCTACGCCACTTGTCTAGGTTGAGCACCTTCGCACATTGAGATAAAGGTTCTTCGCTGTAAAAAAGTGTGTTTATTTACATTGTCATCACCAAGTGCCAAAAATTTACAGAAATTAATTATAAAAGCAATTTTTTTTTTTAAATTTATTTTTTATCTTACTTATATGGATTCCATGCACTTTATACATATCGGTCACAATTAAAGAATGTGAAGTCGTTTTTACTATGGAACACTTGATGGGGTTTGAGCTGTTAGCGATATTACAGTATACTAAGAAATATATAATAAACCTTGCACCACTCACGTGATAACTTTACAGAGGTCCCAAACGCGCTTTTGTTTCTCTGCCGGGATGACCTTAGTCCTGCACGCGTCCGGCGACAGGCCGGGCTTGGCCCAGGCGCGACCGAAAGCCTCCACTCCAGCCGCGAGTCGACCGTCCGGCAGCGACCGGTCGTTGGACGAGTCACCGTCAAACAATCCGCAAAGACCATCCACCTGACCCATGTACTTCTTGGACACCTGGAGAATTTAAAACGTATACTGTGCTATATTTCTTATTTACTGGCTAAGTTACTATACTGTTTGTACTTACTGGCTAACCTCAAAAAGACTAAATCATTGCTATGTGCTTATTATTCTAATTACCAAATATAATTAAAAAAGTGTTTGTATTGTGATTTTCTTTGAAAATCAATTAAAGAGGTTTCGATTTAAAGAAATATCTCACCCCGATCTTGACGTCTCCATCTGAACTGTACTGAACCGTGAAGTTGTATTTCCTGGACTTAATCGATATTCCACTTCCGAGACGATTAACGTCGAAGCTGTTCTTCTGGAAACAGATCTTGCTAGTTTGTTCTACGGTGTACTCGTAATTGTCGTACTCAATCATGAGGTTCGGCTTGACCAGGATGATCTGGTCATCTTGCCAGACGAAGAGTTCGTTAGCGCATCCTTCTACTCGGCATTTCTTGCGAACTGAAATGTGATCACAAGAATAATACATGGAATTTTCATTTTGTAATCTTTGAATAATAAATCAGATTTAGCTAAGTCATAATCACCGAGAACTGTCCAAGCGCCCAAACGATTTTCCCTTGCAAGAATGTGGAAGCAAACGTCATATTTATATTCGGAGCCATCGAAAGTTGTGAAGGTTCGTCCGGTCACGTTACAGAACACCGGACGGTCCGGAGGAGGCACGCATACGTATCTATTCGATAGATTAACGAAATGTTTAATAATTGGGATTTTTTAAAATTAAAAAGAATCATGCGGAAACTAACTGTGGACACTGGTTGGTTTCTAGTGGGACGTGTTCCAGCTTGAGTGCGTAGTTCTTCGGGCATGTTGGGGCGGAGCACACCACGGGTGCAGGTGTGGAGCCCGGGCGGGGGGGAGGCGGGAGCGCAGGCACGCACTTGAACTGAACACATTGCTGTTTACTCTGGCTTGCGCTGTTCAGAGCCGGCTTGTCAAGTGTGAAGGCTTCGTTCTGTTGCGGTGATCGTGGACCTAAAGGAAGACAAGGTTTGTACAACAAATATAAATGGGTTTAGATGACTTTAAGAGTATTTTTGTTTCATTAAAATAGAAAAGTCCTAAAATTGTAAGAAAATTTGTAACTAGTTTCTTACCATTAAAGCCTCCTTTCGAAAATCCACCCTTCGAATATGCAGTCTTAGAGAAACCTCCTTTAGCGTATCCACGTCGTCCACCTTTAGAGAAGCCACCCTTGTAGTATCTCTGGTAGGAGTACCTGGGTCTCGGTGGCGGCAGATCTGACGTTGAAGACCACGAGTAGGTGGGTTGAGTCGAGATTTGCTTGACAAAATAACCCGGCGGACATTCCACTTTCGGACATTCCATGGCTGTAAATAATGATAAAACTAATATATTTCAGCTTTACTACGCGATTTTTGTCGTCACATCTCGTCTGCCCGTGATCACGGTTGCTGTAAAGTAACTGAAACATCGGGATTATGTAGTTTAAAGTAATAAAAAAAAAAAAAGAAATTTAGTTTTATTTAAATGTCTCGCGAAAATCTCAGATCTTATTTTCTAAATAATGATAATATGAGTAAGAGTGAAAAAG
>DVQP01001655.1:0-14739 GCA_018231745.1 Danaus eresimus
ACTGTCACAATAAATATGAATAAAATTTAACTATAACTCTCAATCTTAAAATATTAGACAACAGTCCTTTAAAACATTGTTTAAATTTGTAGATTCCTCAAAAGTGTTCAATGATAGAGCCCGGTATATAAAAAAAACAAAGATGAAAAACCTGAATTGTAATAAACTAGAGAACTGTTAGGATTTATAGGGTTAGGTTGTGATAGGAAATATATTTATCGCTTCGAATTACTGTTTTTGGGTAATAAATTTGTATTATAGAAAAAATAATATCAGTATTCCAACAAAAACGAATTGTCAGCAACAACATTTTTCACTATTTCAGTAAACATTATCTTGAACAAAAACGAGTATGAGTTGGAAATGAAATTGGAAACCCGTCAAATTTCAATTATTCTGTATTACCTGAAAGCAAACATCATCAACAACAACAAGGAAAATAAGGATAGTTTATTTTTGACAAAAGATATTTTTCAGCTTGTTTATATTAAAATTTTGCTTTACTACACCATTAAATTTAGGAAAGTACTAATGAATCGAAATGTTATTATTCTTTTAAGGCATCAAAGATAATTCCATTGATATCCAAGACTTTCGTGAGTATCCGTTTAAATAATACAAATATTTTCGGACGTACTACGCGTTTTTTATTATTTTAAACTATATTCATACTCCCGACGTCATCTCGTCTGCTGTGACCACGGTTGCTTTAAAGTAACCGAAACGTGGGGAGTATGGAGTTTGAAATAATAAAAACCACTTAGAACATCCAAAAATATCAGTTTCGTTTAGAAATTTATATTCTTTCTCAAATTCCTATCGTAAAATCCATTCTGAAGCCAAAAAATTGCTTTGCTTACAACATTTTCGGAAGTGTACAATAAAATTGATATTTATTCCACCGAAAAAGATAAAATAAGGTACACAAATAAATTTGTTATACGGTGTTTTAAGCATACAAATAAATTTATAAACATACACATATTTCTACATGTATACAGCTGAATATTTTAAGTGTCCAGCCATTATCATTACTGTAAATTTTCATGACCAGCATAGCTTAGACAGTTTATTTAGTAGTTTATGTGAACATCCACAATCACTTCCATACTTATAAGCCTTCGTATAATACATTATAATTTTTGAAATGAATTAATAATTCCCAATACTTCAACGTCAGAAACGTTTGTTTCGTTTACTTGTGTTTCAACAAGGACTATCAGAGTCATGACTTACAAGAGGTTTATCGTGTGCAAACCATTATTTATATTTCATTGATAGATTTATTTTTAAAACATTGAACAAATATATATTTTTTTATGAACTTCAATGTGATGAATGTCGTAAGACTAACACTATTGAGCGTGCAACAACTCTTATGTAGATATAAATATTCTTAGCTAACAAGTTTCTAAATTCTTATTAATATATGGTATGTTTTATTTTTAATACAATGGTTTGTATACATGGGAATCATTGGAAAATAAAAATTCGAAACTGTCCATGCTATAATCAGCACGTCTTATACGAGGTTTTGTATATTAAAATTAAATCACACCCAGTTAAATCGCCGTCCTTGAGAAGGCCGATCATTTGCTTATTATTTATAGTTTACCGTGTAAATTAAAACCGTAGATACGTGACGTGACACTCCATTATGAAGACCTCTCTCACGAAGTATAAGGAAGTAACCTTTAACTTTTGACACACTGTAAATATACACAAATATTAGTATTTGAACATTAGTAACGCACGATTTCATTAAATTTAAAGGATAAATAATATAAAAATGTTTAGTAAAATTTTATTGTGTTATAATATTTTTCAGCTATTAATTTAACAGCTTAATTTGGTTGAGTGTTCAAATATAAACTAATTTATAATTACTTGATATGGTCACCGTCCGAGAAAAAAAAACTATTATTTCCATTCAAGAAACGGTATATCTATTAAGATCATAATTCCTGAAAAATTTATATAAACCCTCTGTTTACAAAAAGATGCTATGTTCCATCACAATAATTATTAAAACAACGATAAATCTCCTTATCTCACTTTATAAATCATGTTCTTACTAATAATCATTGATTATATACCTAAAGAAACTAATTTTATACACTTAAGGCGACCACAATTGCAAAAGCTTGTATGACGGCAACGAAATAAAGAGGTATAGTAGGAAAGCAGAATATGATGACATATTTTTCAATGTCCAAAAGGGATAAACGTGTTTTTAATTTAAATCGCCCACGATCTTCTGTTTGTTGTCGTTTTTGGGTATAAAAACTTTTCCATAACATTGAACCTCTATACAAATAAAATCCGACTCGCACTTGATAAATTTACTTGGACATTGCACAATACGAAATTGTTAACGGGAACCGGTCATCTACATTCGACTTTTTGTTTGTGAGCGGACTTAAACTGATAATGTTGGTAATTTGGCATCCGACAAGAGTGCCGTTGCTCGCTATGCTAATGAGTTTATAATGAACATAATGTTATATGATGATATATTTACTGAATCAATGTCTAGGTCGGTCATGTTTTTGATCGCTTCTTATCAAGTGTGTAATACAAGACACCGAACTAACGACAGAAATAGGAGCTTTGACACGCGAAGGGGCGAGATAACAAACTAAATTGCAAAATGTAGGTTGAATGACTTTGTTAAACGCTTATGTGAAGTGACCGTAATATTCCTTCAAACAATGTGAACATTTAAATTCGAGTACGAGCGAACACCGCAAGAAAGTGTGAATTATCGAGACTACAGTAAAGCGACTTCATAATAACGGAGTAACGTTGTTACTTACACATCCTCGTCATTCTTACAAGAGAACCGGTATATTTACCTATGTCTTAAATTATCACCTGAAACTTCTACATAACCCGCTGCTGGGAAACTAGATCCGGCCACAAAAAAGAAATCACAGACGACTCGTATCTTTTCCATACAAAAAAAAACGCAAAGCACTCCTCTTACGCATGCATTCCCTGGATAATGTTTTGCATCAAAGAATAATATGTTTGTCCTCGGCAAATAAGTAAACAAATGCCCCATTTAGTTTCTTAGAAATAAATTGTTCTACAAGAATAAAAATTATTACCCTCTCGGCGCCCAATAACAAATTATCCTTATTATGATGTCACATAGCAGACGATTTACTCATAGGTTTTATTGTAAATTCTAAAACATAATTGTTTGTTATTACAGCCGTGACATATTCAAAGAAATTATCAATTATATTATATGTAAGACTGCCCACATTTGCTTCGAAGCATCTCAAAAATCTTAAATGTTTCTGATCTTAACATAGCCTCATAAAATCTAATTACTTAGATTGCTTTTATTATTTAAATAATAATATTCCATTTATTATGTATAAGAATACTTTTTATTATCTTTATACCAATTTACCGAATACGTGTTGCATGTTTTTATTTTATTTTTTTCATAGAATTGTAAAACGGTAATAGCAAAGCGAAACTTTTAATTACGTTGAAAACGAAATAAAATATTCCTTTATAATACCAAAAGTAAGAGTGAAAATACAAAGCGCTAAGTAACAGATAGTTAATTGAAAGTGAAGGAGCGGCACTTTCAGCAATACGCATTTTATCAACCGTTTAAAATTTAATTTATTAATTTGAATACTCGCTGATGTTGAGATAACCGAGGCTTTGCTGACGGCATAGTTCCTAGATCTTCCTTGTCCAATGACTCATCTCACTTTAGTTCGTGACCCAAACTGCGGATTTTGTTTTGTGGCCTTAAATAACCTTCGGGATGACTAACACTACTAGCGATTATTAATAATGAGAAATAATAAAAATAATTTATTGATTATGTTTACAAGAAATGTTTCCATAAAATAAAATAACTTATCAGCTCGTAAACCTGACCGTTTTGACAATCTTATTACAATTAAGATTTAATTTTAAACTCCCTCCCAAACCATAAGTATTTTACGACATTTTAGAACTTAAGAAAAGTAAGCAATTTTGAAACTGTTATACAATTTTATCATAATACATACTAACTCTCACATTTAATTCGTTTAAATAACCAAATTAATCCCTGTATCATCTCGATTTTACAACAAACATCCTTACATAACTTTCCACTTAAAACAATTAAAATTCTTCGATACATAAAGAAAGCGTCCTTCTTGGGACAAATATATTATGACAAAGATTATTTTTAAAAGTCTCTTCAATCACAGAAATCTAAACAAAAAAATAACGATGAACACACAGAACTACAGAAAGACGTGTCGTATGAAAAATACAAATACAAATGTTTCAAAATAATGAAAGACATATTTTTATCAAAAAAATAATCTTATCATCTGACAGAACAAAATATTTTGTTTATTTTCATTAAGGCTTTATTGATAAAAAAAAAAAACTTTTAACTTTGAATTATTCGACGTGTATAACTATTGAACATTATGTATAAGTGCAGAAACGTGCCCTAAGTTATTTTAAGAGTAATATTTTACTTAACGTAAAACGCAAATAATGCTAAGAGCATCCGGCTGAGGCAGCCTTAAGATAATACCTGTTTCATTCCTAATGTGCTTGTATTAAATTTCATTTTATTACTTTGTATTAACAGTATGTATGTAAGACTAAGGAGATTATTATAGATATATGCGTTAATTATTGAAAAAATGCACTATTATATTATCTATTAAATTTAATGTAATTGCTAAACAAAATGATAGCGAGGTTGGGCCATTATATAAAATGTGAATAACAGAGAATATATTTTTTTAATTAAGATTATTCCAATCAACTATAACTAGATCTTATCTTCAACTATATTTAAATCGAATTTTTAAATTACATGTGCCATATGTATAATTAGTATATAGTTTTATACACGAATAACTAGGCTATGAAAAGATTAAAAAATAAACCGAGAATTTTAATTGAATACAATTCTTTGACACGATTTCGTCTTGATACAGAAAATGTAACCAAATGACGTATGTGAAAGTATTTGAACCAATCAAAAATAACGGTTATATATCTAACAATTTATTTTTCGACTATAAATTGTAATAAACGAGATTTTCCAGCGCATCCGTATGTCTGTTCAGTGAGCCGATGGTGATGTAATATTTAAACGAAATAAAGTACATTATCTGCGCCTCGCTCAGGTAACAACGTAAGTATATCGTGTTCAATAAATAATGAGGCATCCACTTGACTCACATACCAATAGTTGGAAGCAAATAACCTAATCGTGAGAACTAGGCTTTTGAGCTTCGGTGAAATTTAGCTATTATAATAAAGTAATTTAACAGTATACAAAAGAAAGGGCAAAGATTTTTGTGAAATTAAGTCGACTGACATATTATTCGTATAATACATTTTGATATGATTACTAATATAAATATTCAAACATTTAAGACCCTCAATAATAATGTTTCAATATCGTTGGAACAATTTTATAACAGACAACCTATATATAGACAAAATCTTTCTTGTCCGCGCTCCATGCCTTCTGTATGTTAATGTGGCTTTATATATAGAATTGATTATTATCGGGAATCATTTGAACCATGTTACTGCGGTGCAATTAAATCTATTCTATAATAATATTACGGTATGATATCATATCAAGCGGACATATACCGTAAACCATTAGGCAGTTCTCATGGGGTGATATGGGTTTTAACAAATAAGTAACATAAACAATGCGAATTGCATTTACATCTATCCAATAAAGTCAAGATGCCATTCTAATAAAGATGAGTTAGTGGTGAGCAATAAACGGCGACCTGTCGATGTGGGCCGGTGACTACAGATCGGAGATCGTCGGATAAGTAACGGCACCCAACTAATTAACTATTACCGCCAACAATGGTCTCACGTCTGCGGTCGGCGGCGCGGGTGCGGGGCTTCACGGGAGCCGTGCTAGCGGTTGCCTCACGCGTCCGATCACGTCTCAAGAGACCACAACTGACAGACATCACCACGTCACTCGTTCATCTATATGGATTCCATTAAAGGCACACACGCCACAACCCGCCGTAGACGCTATAACTCTACATTTAAACAGCTCTAATTATTTTATAACTGTTTACAAACACTTTATATTCCTTCCAAACGTCATTCAATTCTGTTGCCACTCGCCGTACCAGAAATAAATATTTGTTAAGTAATTTTATTTCTATCTATGTAAATTACTGGGGCTTTAAAATTCACAGCTTTATTTGTATTTGCGAGGCGTTCTGCGTAAAAACGCAAAGGTTTTACCTCGCCAAACAAGTACACTATCTGCGCGAGCTATTCCCAGGCAGCGTGTACAAATTCTGATCACACGGCGAGTGAGGCGTCGGGGAATGGCGTCTCACTTTATTGTTAACAATGTAGTCTACTTAAAATCGCTTTTCAAACATTTGTAAACGTGTATATATCACTCACTCTTTAATTTACATTTATACAACATAAGGCTATATTATACCGTAATTTGAAATGTGTCGACATGTGTCGTGAAATGTGTCGACATTATCTTTTTCATATTACTTCACTAAGCAGAACTTAGAGTCTCATAAAATGACATTATTTTATGAATAAGTAATCATATTCATAATGGATTACCTTGAATAATAAGAAAATTACATGAGTGGTGGCAGAACAAAGGAGAAAGGTACGACGTTTGTAGAGAAAGACTTATTTTTAACATAATTTCGCATTTTTACAATTAATTTCAAACAGGATTACTATTTTTTGTTTACGTAGTTTAGGCGGGTTTCCATCGAAATTAGATGTTTTTTCTATAATAAAAAATAATTTCTTCTTATTATTGCACATATACACTTATTATATTTAAAACTACAATTCTCATCTTTTTTCCTCAATTAGATTTATGGTTCTGAAATTCATTTATATAACAAATTAATATCACTTTCATTAAAAACAAATTCACCTATATTGATAAAATATCTTTTGTTTTCCTTTATTAACATTCAAATGAAAAATATGAATGAGTATTGGAGGAAGTGTATTTAATTAAAATGTTTCGTCATCACGACATCCACATAAGATGCTATAAATATGTATGTCTTATAAGAACCTGACTAAAGTGGAATTTGTTGATCGATGGAAAGCCTCGCGAAACATAACTACTAGCCCACACAGACAGAAGAGTGGCCAGCGGTCAATACTCCCACAATTACAGGAATTTATTCCAAAGTACTGTATTTACAATGAAAACAATTATTATTAACATAGACTTGTCTCGTTCGGTAATTCGGCTTCGGAGACAAGACCTCATTTCATTCTTAACTCTTCATGGTTACCGTTATTATATAAAAATACGTCATCTATAATAAATTAGTATCATTACTCTGTGTTATCAATTGACATGATTGAGCAGACCTATTATTTAAGATATCCATATTTAAGATAAACGACAGAATCGCTTTTAATATATTACAAGAATAATTAATTGTATGTTAAACGTTTAATAAAGCTCGGATTCTAAATGGGATCAGAGTGTTCTCAAGCCTCCGACTGGTAACAAGATTCAAGCGCACACTCTAACGGGACTATGCCAACAGCTTTGCACACAAATTAATGGTTGGGTCTCAAGGCCGCCTACAAGCAATCGACATAGTTACATTAGTTTTTTGACTATGAGAACATGGCGCCTTCTAAACGTCGGACGTTCATGATTGAGGACGAGAAAGTGTCCGTAATGTAGGAACTCATCAACAACCTCACCTTTATACATCGTGTATTGCTATCGTTTTTTTCTTACGCCTTAGCCGTAAAATGTTATGGAAATTCCCATTATGGTCGAAAAAATCATGGATTCATCTGTAGTTTCAGTAACGGCACAGCCGCTGCTTTTATTTATGGACTAGAAACTTGATTTACGTATCATCACGAAGACGATGTCCGAGTTTGCGGATGTAGCATACATGTCTAATTAAATCCTTATCATAGTGCGGATATAAATCGTGTCTTCGTTGTGATAGTCGAATCATTCAATCACCAATCTCAAGTAATTAATTTGAATGGCGGGGCACAAAAGTGACAGCGTATTTGTCGGCCAAATGCTCGGTTTTTGCCGTGCTTGGTGTACTGTTACTGTTAGCCGAGTTTCGTTTGCCAGCCAACAACTAACCTTGATACGTACTTTCAGTTACGATATCTATTTCGCACTTCTCTTGTTGCCACCATCTTGCTGTCATCTTATTGTGGTCGAGTAACTGACAAAAAATATCAATCAAAATTCTAGCACATACGCCCGCGGCGCTTGCGCTACATCGTGTAAGCGCAACCATTTTATGATACAAAATAATAAACAAAAAATAATTGCCTCAATGAAATTTGTAATTAATATTCAAAATAGGTTAAAAGAACATGAGATGCTTAGGTTATTGATATGTTTTTTGGACTCCTGATAGTTCTTTGTGCTTAAAATTAAGTTTAATTACATTCATTATAATGTATATTAAATCTACAAAGCTGTTACTGAATGTTTATAGTAACTTTTTTCTGACTCGTAATTTATTCAGTAAGAATATTTTGCAAAATCATCAGTATAGTTCTTTATTTCTTTTCTGCTACATCTATTATAAACCAACATTATTCCTAGATTTACTATTTAATAATTATAAGATTATGAAGAAACACGCTACTTAAGTTCAGTGACTTTACCCTCCTCGGCTCCTCGGACTCGACAGGAAGTTATATTCACATCTGTAGAACCAGTTTCTGCACCCTCATGTCACTCGCAAACAGTACTTTTTCGGCCACGACTGGGTCACCGTACTGTAACGACAACATAATAAATATTTACATCAAGTTTAAACTTGGACCAATCCAAAAGTCATGCATGTCTAAATTCGTATGAAATGTTCGCATTCGCTGTCTCAGTAAACAGTTAGTTCAGCCGTCGTTTGCAGGACGGTCTGGTGATATACATAGATGAATAAATTTGTCGTTTAAATTCGTGTATCGAATATCTGGATGCTGTAATATTCTGTGTTACATAACAATTAGCAAGCTAGCGAGACGGGCTGCGACCGCGTGGGGTCATTGGCAACGCGCTGCGAGCTGCCACTTAGGTTCAAGGGTATCTCGGCAAGAACTACATAAGATCTTAATGCACAGTACAATAATTTATATAATCTATGTCATAACTTCATACCATGCAATATAAGTAACTGAAATAAAGGTAACGATAATCTGTGTTATATTACGTTGTAATCTTTTAAATCAACACATGTACGTTTTATTATTCGATTTAATTCTTCTATTTATAATTTTCAAATTTAGTTTTATTATATATATATATATATATCTTTATATATTGCGCTACTTACTTAAAGAGTAATTTCTTTTATCGAATTTCACTTTGAATAAGATAATTTTTAAAAGGAAATATTATTTAGTGTTTAACTAGTATGGTTCAAGAACCTAATTCATGCAATATATTAGTCATACGATTATATTGTCCGGCATCATGTGACCCTTGTTCGACGTCACAGTTCTTAGTCATTACCGTCGTCTCACGTCCACTGCATTTGCTATTTTGTCATCGCCCAGGGTGCTCTTATCTCACACGATGCTACTTTAAAACAATATATTAAAATACTGCATATATTTCTTTATGGAGCATGACCAACGTTATGCTCATTACAATTATGACTCAAAAGGATTTAAAATCCTACTTCTAAATTAAGAACCAACGTTTTGAAAATGGAA
This sequence comes from Danaus eresimus, assembly GCA_018231745.1. Lineage (NCBI taxonomy): Eukaryota > Metazoa > Arthropoda > Insecta > Lepidoptera > Nymphalidae > Danaus > Danaus eresimus. The sequence goes on from DVQP01001655.1 coordinate 9,733, forward strand.
ATAGATATATAAGACCAATATTTATGTGAAAATGTATTATTGTAGCGATATCTATAACGCTTATAAACTCTCAAACTTGTGGCTTATGGATGCAAAATTATACATGTAATGAAAAAAATTATAATGTAGTATAATCTAACAATAGTTCACACTTTGTACCTTTATTTATACTTGAAATTCAAAGGATGTAATATTATTAAGAAGTTCTCCGGGTTCTGAACCTCTTAAAAAATGCCACCCATACTGATACACAAGGATGTCTGTAGCCATGTATGATTTTCTTTATGTGAATCGAGGTCCTACTGCTAGACTGTAGATTAGGTGCATGTCTTAAAAAATATAAATAACTTAAATTACCATCTTATTAAGAAGTGGTAACATTAAAATATTTAAATCAACGCAATTTAAAGATCGGTAAGTTTGTTTTTTTTTTTTTATTTTGAAGCCCTATTAAAACAGCCATACCATGTAACACGAAAATATAAAAAATCATTTATCGTAATTTAGATACTAGCAGAATAATATATAAACATGTTTGTACGGAACCTTCGGATTACCAATAAGGCTCAATTTAAACAATTTTTTTTTATTTCATAAAGTTTAACAAATAATTGTTTCAAACTACGAGGATATCTTATTATTAATAGGTATATTATTTTTTTCTACTATAAAAAATTACAATCCTTTAATATCTCTGTTGATTGACACGAAAATTTGGGTTAAGATGATATCATCCTTCTTAGATTTCGGAGTTACTTAACGACTTCTACTAAATCCGTAAATAAATTATATGTATTCGTTACAATAAGGGATCAATTCAAATTGGGACTAATTTTTCTACTAAAAACTGTCATCATAAAAATCTAAAGTGACTTAATGAAAAATAAAATAATTAAAAATATATATGAAATAAGCACATGCAATTTTATAAACAATAGATTTTAATTCATAACTTTAACACAAATACTTCCGAGTAACTGTACCCGGAAGTTTTTTTATTAGAAAAAAAATAGTTAAATATCAAAAAGAAAATCCTTCTAACCCAGTTAAATTTTATTCGAATGTTGCACTCCACATAGTTACTTAGTAAAACGGACGTCTCAAAACTAACTGTAACCGAGCTATCCATGAGAATATTTTTAAACAATACCTTAACGACTTTAATGGCCGCAATCTCTTTATCATAAGATCTTATTCTACTGCCATAATTATCCTTCTTTTATTAATATTACACTCCAACACGCTATCACAACCAAACATAAATACCTATCATCGTGAGATGTTGCAAGACTAAGGACAGAGTAATATCAAATTTAAAATTATAATTATATAAACATGTATGAAATTTGTCAATACTAAAAACCGAGTGTCGTCAAATTATGCATAATTTCTTACTCAATACTGTATACACTTACTTCTAAAACCATGTTTCACCTATAAATATCTATTACAAGACAGCGACCGCGAAAAGTAATCTCCGCAAGTGGTAGTTACTAGACCAAGGCTCATTTTATAACAAAACTCATTAAAAACGATGGCTACTGTGACGGGATTATGTATCCAGATTCTAACAGTATAGGGTATAATATCTTTTGCCTCAATATACATGTCCGTAAATCTAAAAAGGTATGGCATAACTATAAAGAAATGAGAAGCGTAATTCTGAGCTCTTTATGATAATCATATCTAATTTAATTAAATCAATAATTAACAATGAACATTTTAAGTGCAGTCACGTCTGTTTGTGTAGATCTATTTTAGCGAATATCATTTTCTTCGTAGTTAATTATTGTCTAGCGTTGATATCTAATGTACAGCGCGTAACTCCAGCTCGTGACCGCCAATCGCTCTTATGAATGAACATCAAGTGACGAAAAGTTGAATGAGTGTTTTACATTAAAGATGAAGTTTGGTTTAGTTATTTATTTATTTGAACAATAACAATTCTTAAATGTTATATATATAATATGTACTTCTATTAGGAAATATATATACGTATAATATATAGTTCGGGGAATAAATTTCAAAAATAAGTCATATGTTTAATAACCCACCATTTAATAGGTATATCGCAATACTATAAGTAAGTTTTCAACGAATACTGTTTCTTAGAATATTAATGAAAACGTAACTAAATAAATCGTTTTAATTGCATAATATCACTGTAAAATTTAAAATTTGAAATATTACAGATTTATAATAAAAATATTGTACTTAAAGTCATATTCAATTGAGACGGTGAATGTTAATATTTACCAAAAAATAAAAAGGGCCTAACTATTCTCATGATCATCTAAACAAAATGAACTTAAGAAACTGGATGCATTCATTGTTTATTCTAATATTATTTTTACCAGTTGCATCACAACAATTTTATAAGAATTCTGTTCCAACTCCATCTAGTATTGTGAAGCTATAAACAGATTTTACACGATTACTAATAGAAGTGACAAATTCTACAGCTGGCTGTATTTAAAAATAAAAGTATTTTAAGTCCCTCAATCTAATTTAAAAGTAATATTCTACAATAAACAAAAAAATATTGATGAAATTGCTAGTTATAACAAAAAACCTTCGTTTTATTTTCAACAAAACTCAAATTGAAATGACAATCTAATTTATTTTTTGTCTGATCTTAGAAAATCAACCAATGAAAGAAAATTAATCTTTCCTTCTCGGAAAAGCAATATGAAACTATTTTGCCCAAAATATATGAATTATTTTTATATCATGAATTATCCAAACCGTTAAATGAGGAAATATCAAATATCTTTCTTGTGGAAGGTTATTCGTAGCCTGTTTTTATTTACCCACTTAGACAACCTATTCCTTGGTAGACATAAATGTATGGAGTGTTCAAACAACATGTCATATTCCATTTGCAATAATCCAGCTTAGAATCCTTTCATGACATTAATTACGATATAGACAATTATGGATTGTTATTGCTTCTCCGTATCCTGATTTTTATATACTAACAGTAAGTTTAATCACTAAAAGTAGAAAGTACATTTGTTCAATTGAAAATCACTCTGCAAAACTATGTTATTTAACCTTAACATTAACCTTAATACCCCTTGTAACAATTTCTGTTATTATACGATGAACCTAATTTAGCACATTCGAACTAGGCCATAACTGATTTGTATAAAAAGTTACTACTTTCAATTACATACCTTGTCTTGTACGTTTATGTCTCTAAACCATTATTTATATTTACAGATAGTTTTGACTTATTGTATTAGTTTTCAATATGAATGTTTCAGAAGTTATAAGTCAGAACGACCTAAAATTTGAAATTCTTGCAAACTTAATTTTATCTACGACCCTATAAATGACAGCATCTGCAGCAGCAGCTTGCAGGTCTCTAAAAAACTAAAATTAATTTTGGAAAATACGAGAGTTTTGAACGCTTTATTTAATATATAACTGACCCAACTAGTTTCTTGGCAGATGTTTCAAGAAACTTAAAAAATCCCACACAAACTTGCTGCATATATAGAAAATTTTAAAATATGCTGTTGTTTTAACTTAAACAAGTTGAAATTGAAAATGCCGCTTATAAATTTTTGTAAGCATTTTAACAGGATTTTAGCCAGATGACAGCAATATCAAATGACATATATGACTATGTATATATATATTTATGTATATATGTTCAGCATTTAATAACTATAGTCCAAAACTAACATCGAGAAAATAGTAAAATAGATTGAACCTTAACGAAGTGTAACTTTAATGGAAACAAAATGAAGATGGAAAAGTTTTATAAAAATAGGTCTATTTAATAACGCCTTCTGTTAGTTCGATATATAATCAACAAACGTAGAACAAAAAAAAAATGGTACATTGATAATTTGTTCAAGGAAAATGTACAGCAAGACTTGAAAGTGTTTTATCGATATTCGAAATCTGGTTCCGCTCAAAACCCATAATGTGCTATTGAATTCATATCATTTTTATATTTTATATTCGATACACCTAAACGTGCTGATTATGTTTTTTTCTTTAAAACTATGCAATAAAGATATTGAAATGCAAAACTTTGATATCATAGCTATGATGTTTAACATGTCAATTACAATGGGCTCCCACTCTAATAGTAATAAAATTATGTTACTTCTTATTAAATTATTTAATTCTTTTTAAATAATTACAAGTGAAACATCATTTTATTTACGTCATGGAAGATCAAAAAATATCTGAGTTTAAAAAAAAGGTTATAAGAAAAAAAAAACAACAGAAAAAGACAGAATGCTGGCATTTTAAATTTATAAGATAAGGATTGTTTTATCAAGTTATATTCAAAATATTTAAGTTATCTTGACCATAAGGTCATGCAGTCTCAGTTCGTACCATTATGAGTACAGAAAATGCTCCACCAGCATGGAACCAAAGCTATAAAATCCATAAAACACAACTAGAAAAAATGCAAAGACCTTTAATAGGTTTCTAGAATGAAAATATATGTAATGTATGAATTTTATTCGGTTGACGATGGAGAAAATAATTCCCGATGCAAGAGCAAATAAAATGATCACTAGACCTGTTTGCCTAAAAATCAATGACATATCGCACGGTATTTCTCATGATTCGCAAAAATAATTCCTACGTAAAACCCCTATCCTAAATAAATATCTTTTCCATTACTGGGCTATTTAGAAATAAAAACTTATAACTTAGTGAACAACCTTGTTACAACAGTGTCTTTGTATTGACACAAAATCTTCTTCCCTTAAAAAATACAATGGTATTAGCTGCAAGTATAAAATTGTTTTATTCCGTTATATTGTCTTAAAGTCTTAGAATTTTCATACTTTGCACGATATAAAATATTTTATTATAATATTATATTTGGTAACACTTCCTCTTTGCCTTTCCATTAATGTTCCAATTAAATAAATAGATAAATATCGTTACTATATTCCAAATAATTTCTTATATCATTTTAATTAGAATAAAAAATATATCAATATGTTTATATATATATATATATATACATATATA
>DVQP01001656.1:0-14736 GCA_018231745.1 Danaus eresimus
TACATATATATAACTTTTTTGTTATAGGAACTTTTAGAAGTTTAATAAGTGAAGGATCATGCATTGTTAAATATACAGCATTGACCACTCACCCGATCTTAGTAATGAGCTTCCCGTGAACGTGCAAGTAGCTGGTGATGAAGGTTTTGTTTAACTGAAACAATAATCACATGTTCATTATATCAATACATATTATAAAACAAAGTCCCCAGCCGCGTCTGTCTGTCTGTGTGTTCGCGATGAACGGAAAAACTACTCCACCGATTATCTCACACTTATGACCACTCGATAGCGTGATTCTGGGGGAGGGTTTAAGTATGTAATTTGTCAAGTTTTCGTATTTACTTGTGTGTACATTACCGATATTTGTTGAAAATGTCCAAAACATGAGCCGTCTGAGAACTTTCAACGATAACGCTGCCTAAAGTCTTTAAGATAAAACAAAATGATATATGGTAAAATTGTGTATTTTATATAGGTCTACAGTCCGTGCTGGCATACGTCTTTACCTTACGGATAACATACTATATGCCTTTTACAATTTTTAGAAATTGGAATTCCTAAAGCGTTTTTGGAAAGCTATTTACATAAATACGGTATTAAGTGTTATCAAAAAAAGTTACTTAGATTTCAAGCCTACATCAATATTAAATTACTTTTGTAAATCATTTAAATCCGACATATCATTTGGAAGTTTTCATAATATAAGTTCAATAATTCTCAAAATTAAATAGGTTATTTTATATTTTGTATAAAGAGGCCGAACGAAGGCGGGGCTGGTACTAGTGAATAAAATCAGATAAAATAATCGATTTATAAAAATATATACAGGAGATATAGTGTTGAATATGATATTTATTTAATGAATTTAAACAAAACACAAAGTAAGAAGTGATTGTTTGCTTTAATAAAAATTATATGAATCTATGGCAGATAACGTTAGCTAGCTCACACCTAGTGCGATTTAAGTAATTATCAGCTATGTAATCTACAATACATCTCTTGCTAGCGCACCAGAGACTGCCATATGTCTGTGTCACATTGAATTTAATTATAAAGAAATAATTGCTTCACCTGGATAATACAGAATATTATTATTTCTTATTGATTAATCGTATATATAAAATATAATATCTAAGCTCATCTTCCGTTTGTAGGTCGGTTGAAAGCTATTAACCAACCTCTACGGGCGTGATGCTGTTGAAGGAGTCTCGCCTCGCGTGGCTGAGTGTCGTGGTGCGGTGTCCGCTCGGTCTGACCCACACCTCGCGCCGTAGTCCTCCCCTCACACCGGAGCCCCCCGCGGCGCCTCGCAGTCCTCCCCTCACACCGCAGCCTCCCGCGGCACCGTCACCGCTGTCACCAGCCTTGGACTCCGCGGCAGCACGGCGCTTCCGCTCCGCCGCCTCATACTACATACATATGATTTAATATAATCCGGTTGATACATTTAGCAATTTACAGCTAAGACTCAAACTAAAATTCAAACAGGATTCGAATCTGCAACCATACCATTGACATTAAGGAAGCTTAAACGAGTTCTTCAGAATATATATGTAGAAATAAAAGTATAAACCACTTTTTATAAAACATATTATGTTACTATATAAAAAAATTATAACAATACACATTTGTGACAAATCACCTTTTTTCTATTTTCATCGAACAGAGATAGTAAGCTCTCACGAGCTGATTGGAACGGATTCGAGGACATTAAGCTTCTCATATAATAATAGACTGCATCTAATTTTCTTCTCTGCAAAAAGAAAATATGTTTAATCAGTGACATTTATTAGTGATATCAATTTATATTTAAAATTATTTATTATTATAACAATACTTACAGCGTATATTGCTAATATTGCCAGCTGGTTGTATGGTCTGCCATTTTTCGGATTTATTTGCTGTGCTTTAGTGTACCATAATTTACTTTTGGCGTAGTTGTTAGTTTCGTTTACTTGTTCCTTATATCTGGCCAAGTCTCCGAGAAACACATACAATTTCTGTACCGATATCAAAGCCAAGCCCACATAACCGAGGCCCTTGGGCGGCAACACGTGATTGTCGTTCAAATAGTCTTCAGTATTAAATTTGTAAGTTTTCTCTAACATCTGTACAAGATTCTCGAAGAAGGTGTTCCCTTCGTCTATAATGGTGTTTATCAATTTGACAACTTCAGGTTTTTCCTCGGGCGTTACCGTCGCAATACTTTTCCTCAGATTCTCTATAAAATGATAGTATAGAATCTTCCAGAACTGCTGTTCTATGTTATCAGCCTGACAAAATTTCAAATCAGACATAAGCAGTCTCTGAAGTGCTCCTTGTAGAAACTTCCTATAAAAATACAATATATATATCACAAATTGCGATAGCCATTATACATACATACATTATACACATATCGAACATTTTTAAACAACCTGACCTATTGTATTCTAATGGTTACTGGATTAAATCAGACCACGATTTATTTACTGCAATAGAGGAATTTTCTTATGATACATGATTATTTTTTTTGCCGACATCTAAAATGGTTTTTTCAAATCGATCGTATGTATGTTTTTTTTTTTATATATTGAAAGCGTTGATCATTATAATGTTACCTGGTATCCAACACGTCTGACCAGTTGGCCGCCAGCGCCAGAGGTCCCTGAAGGGTGTGTGTCTTGAGTATAGCGTCCGCTCGATCCACGGTCTGTAGTAAAGCTGTGTGCCGAGCGCCTCGCTCGCCCTCCGAACAACCATACCGAGGAAACTCCTTTACACCTGAAATAAACATTACAATATATAACAATAACAGTCCCTTAATGTCCGAATTTATATATTTTTTTAATATATATTTTTTATTAGATAATTGACTCCAAAAAAAAAAGATCTAATCTCGACGGATATCCTAATAACCTTTGTATAGTTCTTTTACCTATATTATATAGTTTCATATACATGTTTATAAGCCAGTGGAACAATACAAAAAAACACTGTAACAAATTTAAATGAAACAATATGTATAGGTGACAGTAGTAGTCAAATTTTAAATTCACGATTTCTATAATTAAGCCTGGTGCATACTTTATTAAAGCATATTTTTGTTGGCATGTTTTGTTACCTCTTTCCATTCTCATGTCATGTTTCGATGGAGTGGTCTGTATGATAATCGGTTTTGACGGATTGTGATGATCGAATAATGTTTTTTGTGTTTCGTTTGGTGTTCCACGACTGTAAAAGGAAATCAATCGTTACATTTACAAATGTACTTTACAAAAATCGAACATACACATAGAGGAAACGGTACATAATATTATACTTACATATTTTGGTCTTTCTGAAAATGTGTCATTGAACTCTGTGGCAAGATAATTAACCCGGGCTGAGAACCGCTCTCTGTGACAGACTTTTCAGACAAAACGCTGTTCAGCCTATTTCTATTATGAGTGCCTTCAGATCTGAAAATAATGATAAAAAGTTAAAAAAACTAAAATTAAATAATATGATATCTCAGTGTAAAAAATAATGTGACTAAAAAGATTTATTTTTAGTGTAACAACATAGTATGGCTAAAGAAAAGTCCCGAGGGTCCAAGGAAGAAACCCAAAATCCCGACAATAATTTTTCTAAATGTGCACAATTTTTTTATTTCTTTTATCAAGCAACAATATGTATCTTCCTTAATCTGAAGTGTTTTATCAATTATTTTATATTATTAACGTGTGTGTAACCTGTCATGTTTCTTGGACTCAATGATCTCGTCCCTCCAGTTGATGTTTGCTGATGAGTTGTTCACTGGCTGAGTGTTCTCTGCGTTCCTCCGTTTCCTCACGTATCTCTTCTTGGAGCGCCGGCCGCCGCCCTCGTGCTCTGGTGACTTACGCTCAGAGCTCCCAGCACGACCGTTTACAGGACCATTGCTCCTCTTCTGAACAAACAAAGTAACAAAATATGTCAGTCCCTCACTTTTTTCATTTGGCATACCTTACGTTAAGGCTTTATTCGTCACGGGACGTAGGTTTGCTGATTTTGAATTTTACTTCCTTTTTGTTGCATGGCAATCAAAGTTTAAAGATTTCATCCGTTTATTACGAGTAGTCGAATAAACTATTAGACTACGACAAGACCTTTTGGGATCAACTCTCTTTAACTAAGTTTGGTGTTTAGCACAGTAAATTTTGATTTCGGAAGTATTCTTAATATTAGTATATGTTAATTGTTACTATTAGTAATACCTGGTTTGCCGTGGACCATGTTTTAGCGGTGTTGGTAGGAACCCTGAAACCTTCATTGTCTTTAGGGCTGGTAGCCCTGTTTGCGGACGTATCTCTGCTGTTACATTGTGACACTATTCTCCTAAAATTAAAACACGAGTTAGATTCAAAACCAAGGAACTTTATGTTTTATACGATTCGCTCTTAATTTTATTTTTCAGAAAAACTAAAACAAAGAAATTCATATAGAACGCATGATCAAACAATCTGATAATACTAATTACGCTAATATTTATCTTTACAAACAGTTTAGGCAAAACAGCTGACTCAATACGACCCAAATGTAACACTCTATACATACATATGTATGTAATGATAACAATATTATAATATACCTTTCAGAGCTGTGTTCCCGACTGTAAGACCTCAATGACCTCCACCTGTCAAGGTCATCTCTACTATTTCCTATGGTCGATGATCGATTGCTCCTGTGACTGTCTCTACGTTCCCTCTCCCGCTGTTTGGGAGCGTATGCAGCTTCGTATTGTATACTAACATTACTATCTTTTCGACTCCTCTCAGGTTCGTAAGCTACACTCACATTGCTGTCTTTTCTATTCCGCTCCTTCTTTTCGGTGTTTTTGTGTCCTCTGCTTGAGCTCCTGTCAAACAGAATTTTTATATTTTCTAAAAGGCACCGTGATATATTTAGTAAGCTATATAAATATATTACAACCTTCTGTCTCTACGCCTCGACCTGGCATTCCGTTTAGATTCTCGCGGTTCGATTTCCTTTACTTCTGGTTTATTGCTTGGTTTCTTCTGGGAAAAGCTTTCACTTTGTGAAAACGATGCTGATGAATTACATACATCATCAAGTTTTATATTTTTCTCAACCTCCTCAGTCCAATCCTAAAAAGAATATATTAAAATAAAATAAGAGTCAGAATCTTTAGCATAAAATGTATTCATTAATTGGTGAAGTAAACACATTTTTGTTGAAAATTATTTATTTATACATTATATAACTGTCGCAATTTTTGTTCTGTCTGCTATTTTAATTAGAAACTGGAAAAAATAAAAATAAACTTAAAGAAAAATATTCCACCATCAATAGTTGTGTCAAAATTGCAAAAGAACCTTGCTTGCAGATGCGGATAAAAATCAGAAGGTTAAATGTGCGACCTTGGTGAAAAGACAACATCAGATGAAGTAAAGCAAAATATATTACATTTAAAAAATACACAATATCACTTTTTTTTATCACTAATAAAAAAAATTCCAAGCCCCATGAAGTTAAATTTTATATATTGCAGTTACATTCCAAATGTACTTGAAGAAAAGTACCAAAATTTTACGAAAAAAATATCAAGAAGAGGAAAACAAATATTTTATGAGCAAAATTTACTAATAGACAACTTCTATTCCTATAAAAAAACTACAGGACAACTTTCCTTAAAATTAATATAAGCTAGTTTGATGTAAGTACATATAAGACATTAAAATATTCAAGAAATATATGTAGTGTGTTTGAGAATAATTCATTAAGCAAATATACATCATAAAATTATAAGAAATATTCAACACAAGTTATGTCTCGACTGAGAATATAATAATTTAAGATAGCAAAGAGAAAAATCTAACGAAGAAATTATTAAAACATTATTTGTAATACATAGTACAATTTTTTTTTTTAATCTTACCAAATTTGTCATGTCAGAAAGATTGGTTGATAAGTGTGATAGTGATTCACTGTCATTTTGGTTTTCAGTACTTTCCCCTTTTCCCTCGGATTCCTTGTCGCTATATTGAACTTCATTGGTGTTAATCCCACTTATTGTAGCTAAATAACAAAAATACCTTCAGTGAAATTATGATTAACATTTACAAATAGTTATAAAATATATTTGTTTATCCTTAGTTAACAGCAGCTAAGCAAGACGGAAGAGTTACATCAAAACATTGCATATTGTGTTACAATGTTAATGGACTCAAAATGATTAACTTACCGCCATTATTTAAATTATTTTGGCTTTCATATTCAATGTTTAAGGAATTTAATTTTTCTGAAAGGCTTTTGCTTTCATTGACGGTAGTTTCATACAAATTAATGTACGAACTGCTCGGGGTTGACCTTCTTGAATTTTGTACTTCATAATTTTTAATATATGTGTTTATAAATTTTTCCCTATCAAAACTTTCATTATCTCTTAAGCGACCCCGGCCTCTAGAGGGAAGGGTTTGAGACCAATTAGTGGTGTTTGAACTGTAAAACTGATTAGGGATATATTGGGACTGAGACATATCACTGCTGCCATATTGGTTTCTATTTAATTGGTCTACACTATCAAAACTTTGATGTCCAGTTGATTCTAAATATTTTTTTCTAAATCTAGGTGGTAAATTGTCTAAATTTATCATATGCTTTGGGCGAGGCTCAGAACAAAACCCTGCTGAATTCCTTCTTCCAGAAGGTGGTTTTCCACCTGAACTTGATTTGTGCCTCCCAGCCCATGTCTCCATACTTCTGCTGTCTCTATTTCTATCTAAGGATTTCTGGTCATGTGCACCTTGCATGGGTGACATTGATCTAGCTTCTGAACCCTGTCTATAATGTCTATTATAATTTATGTCATTACTTCCATCCCTATGTTGAGAATCTCTTATTGATGAGTCCTTATTATATGATCCTGAACTACCTGAACCATGATTTTCTTGTTTGTTTGATTTTTGTCTATTCCCATATTGACTAGAATTATCACACTTGAAAGATGATTTACCTCTTTTATCAATATCAGCATTTGAGTCTCCAGATCTGGGTACATATAGTTGTTGCTCAGGTTTTCTATAACGATTGCTTGCGGGCACATCTTCCCCATTTATAGACTGGTGAGAGCCATAATGAGATTTATCCCTTCCCCTTGTACTATTCTCTATGTCAGATGATTCCATTTTAGCATCCAGACCATACCTAGATCGCCTTAAAGGTCCACTACCAGGTTTGTATAGCTGTTGTTGTGGTTTAAGTTTCTTGTAATCCTTACAATCATCATCCATATCAAAATAACATACAATGAAATTGTTTATAATACTAACATTTTTAAAACTACACTCCAATATATTTTGATTGTAATATATATACGCTACTTAAGCAGTTAACTAAACATGAAAAGGTTAGGTTAAATTTCCCTTTTTAGGAAAACAATAAGCATAAAAAACTTAGCTTTCGATAAATGATTTTTTATAGAATTTAATTATCCACTGTATTATATTTTTAATAATTAACAAAAATAAATATAATGAAAACAATGCATCAATTACTATACGTTTGTATTATTTGCACAGAAGCAAAACAGTTTTCAAGTAGACATTTGGAAGGCTCTGCAGATAATATTGAGCGCATAGAATATATACATATAAATATATATATTGGAGATATTTTATGATAAAATAAGTAAGTAAGAATAAAAGAAAACGTGAATCTTGTGCCTAAAAAAAATTATACACAATGTTTTCATTATATCTTGGACAGTTTGAGAATCAGAATAATGTTATATAATAATAATCTAATATAATAAATGCTTTTTTATTATAGTCTGGATATAACATGGTGAACAGAAATGTCATATTTAGAAAGTTGTCTAATCTATAATTATAGCACGACGAACTGTATTTGGTCTTTATAGTGTTATAGCAATTTAACTAAAAAGTTGGCACAAGTATCAAAACTGTTAATTTTATCTATGTTTTCAACCATCAAATTGCAATGGGTTCCTAACCCGTAGCTGACGTATTTTATATTTATAAGAACCAGATATTGTACAGATTTGTAGTTTAAGTGAATTATCTGTGTTTGTGATTGAAATTTAGAATATATAATTGTTAATGATTAAGAAATAATGTCCTTCGAGTACTTGCCCGTGGCCGAAGATGAAAATGAAGAACCCATAGAACTTCCAATTGAAGAAGATGGGACTTTGATGTTAACAACTGTATCCGCGCAGTTTCCTGGCTGTTGTGGACTCAAATATCGTCATCCTGAAACGAAAACATTTAGAGGTATAAGATTACGAGATGGAAGGCTTTACCCACCACCAGAAGGTTGGGGAAATCAACTGTACATATGCAGTTTTCCGAAAGAAAATAAACGAAAATCTGGTGACAATTCTGAAACATCTTCGGTGAAAAGTAAAAGGAATGATAATTTGTGCTCAGATTTAATAGTGTTGGGGTTACCATGGAAAGCAACAGAGCAAACCGTGCGGGAGTATTTTGAAAAGTTTGGCGAAGTGTTAATGGCTCAATTAAAACGTGATCCTAAAACCGGTATGTCCAAAGGCTTCGCTTTTATTAGATTTTCATCTTATACATCCCAAATGAGAGTCTTAGCTCAAAGACATATGATTGATGGACGTTGGTGTGATGTACGGATACCTAACTCAAAGGAAGGTTCTGTCACATCTATGCCTTGTAAAGTTTTTGTTGGCCGCTGTACAGAAGATTTAACAGCTAATGATTTAAGAGAATATTTTTCACAGTTTGGAGAAGTAACAGATGTTTTTATTCCAAAGCCTTTTAGGGCATTCAGCTTTATAACATTTTTGGATCCTGAAGTTGCACAAAGCTTATGTGGTCAAGACCACATTATAAAAGGAGTATCCGTAAATGTATCTAATGCATCACCTAAACAAAATAAAAGTGGTTCTAATCAGCGAAACTTACCAAGTAGAAACTACGAAGAAGGACATCCACACAGTGCCTCAAACAATAATTCATGGAGTAGCCGTAATATGGATATGGTGAATATGCAAGCCTTAGGATTGTCTGGCCAACACGGTCAAACCGCCGTGGCTGGCGGAGGAGGGCAAGGCCAAGGAGGAAGTATGCCACTTGGCATGGGTGGTTTGCCAGTAAATCAAGCTCTAGTAGCCGCTGCACTAAATCAGGCAGCAGGCTGGGGTTTGATCAATAATATACCATCGGGAGGATCAGAGCAAGGTGCCTTTGCTGGACCAGCTTCTTCTGCTCCACCAGCGCCACCTAACTTCCTGTCATGGATGCAACAGGGCAATTCTGGACAAGGACCTTCTAGTCAGTGGGGACAGAGACACCAATCCCAAGGCCACTCCGTTTGATCCAGTGTCTGATTTGATAAGCTCACAATAATCTCTGTGATTGTAGCAAGTTTTAGAGAATTTATTTGTCATTATCTACAATACAAATGGGTTGTTCTGTTGGTGGAAAGTGGTTTGCTGCTGATGTTATTAATTTATTTTGGAGTTGCTTGTGTTTTGTTGTTTTTTTTTTTTGGATCTATTGTTACAATTGCATGGTTAAAGTATCAGGTACATATGAAATAGTAGTATGTAGCAAATATTGGGTTTGAATTATGAATTACCTTATTTTATTGTGCTTTGTTAAACATAAATATCATATTTTTAGTAATATCTAACAAACTAACAATTAAACTGATATGCTGCATTCATTAAACGCTTTTCAAAAAGTTCACTACAATCAAAGACCATTGCTTTTGCTTACTTCTATTTAATATTTTGATGTCAAAGTGAGAGTAATATCAAGAGTAAATTATAAATCACTTTATTCATTTCTGATCATCATTTAACTATCAATTATTTCTTTATTAATGTGGTCATATCTTAAAATCACTTCACTTTTAATTATTGGTATATTAATACATATTAGGAATCTTCTGCTCATTGTAGATATAATGAGTATATTCTGTTTTTTGGTCCCTCTTAGCTTTTTGTTATAAATAAAATACTAACATGGATACAAGTCACAGCCTGATAATAATTGACAAAATATTGAAATAATGTGTGGTAATAATATTGTGTCTGCTGTATTGGAGTTGATATGTATTTTTGATATATAAACACTTTAAACATTATTCCCCCTCCCCCACAAAACTGAGTTGTACCTATAATAGAATAAGTGTACTGTGCTTTGTACGTTAATAGGTATATGTTTTTACAACAGACTGTTAAAAGTTCATACTTGTATAGAAAAGATAGAGGTCTATTGATTGTTATCATTGTTTATCAAATGATGTTGTTTATTATAAATTTATTGTGTGTTTCCTCAGTAAATGTGCAAAATGAGGGTATATGTCTATTTTTAACTAAATAAATGGCTAGATATTTTTGTGACTAAGCAATGTGGAATTGTTCATTGAATGGGATCCTAGCTGTAGATTTAGTGAATCCACTGGCATTGTGTAAAAAGTATGCACTAATGTAGGGCAAATCTAAATGATGTTGGTACAAATTTTAAGACTGTAAATAATTTCCAGTACATAATGTTGTAAACAATATAGATTAAAAATTTCATTATATAATTAAACAAATTTGGTGCAAAAAGTTTATGAAACTAATGTCATATAGCTAAACATAGATGGTTAAAATATTTACAATATACTTAAAGATTTTTAAATATTTCTTGCTTTAAAATGAGTGAAGATTTTTTCATTCACTTACAGACATACAGGAAAAAATATTACCTATATCTGAAATATGTCGATAGTTTTATCAAAGAATATGTGGAGCAGTATATAAAATAGAATTTCTTTGTGTAATATTAGTTTAATAATGCATGAATACCTCTAGTTATATCTTATAACTGGTGAGATTTAAGATCACAACCAACATGTTTGTATGCATCATTATTCTGAGATATTAAATTATGTCGACTAAAAAATCAGCCATAGTAATATATAAAATTAATATTTTTTCACAACACATAAAAATCAAACATGTAGAATGTTTTATAATTATTGGAACATTTGAAAGAAATTTTTATATATGACTACTTCAATTGGTTTATATTTGTTTACATTCGCTTTGAGTTGGTCAGTGGATATGTATTTATCTTAATGGGAGATGTGGGATGTCTATGCAGTACCAATAATATTTTATATATAACAACAATGATGTGACAAACTTATTTTAAAAGGGAGACAATTCTGTTGACATGAAATATTATCACTAGAACAACATTGTTTAGATAACTAACAGCTAATTATGTATCCACCAAATATCATTTGTAATTGTTTTGTTAAAATATTTTAAAAACATTGATATGTTTTTTTTTTTTCTATTTCGTTTTGGTTTTGTTAATTTGTTTATTAACTTATTTAATGTGGACCAAATTTTGTTGGTTCTTCATTGTACCGGTACGAATATATGTATCGTCCAAATAATCACTTGCATACAATGACATTTTATAACTATTTTATGTCAATTTCATTTAATATAGCTTGGATGTTACAACTGACATGACAGCGTCTTCTGTCGTCCGAAACTTTAATAATAATAAAAAAAAAATATCAAAAAACGTGTTAGTGCAATATTTGATCTTGTAAGTCTTATTAGCCAATACTTGCTTACTGCAGTGCAACAAACTAAAATTATTTTGATTGTAACACAACAATCATGTGTGTCCTTAGTCATGGTTTGTATAATTAAAAATGTACAATCCCACTGACTTCAATAGGATCAAACAAACAAGGTGCTAATTGCCGATAACAAACACGTTTTATTTAATTTTTATGACGTCATCATGTACGGTATTTGGCAGTATGATTGAAATATCAATCTATGATAACATTCGTTGTGAGAACGTTATTATAATTATTTTAATAAACAAACACGCTATTCATTGTAAGCCATTTTCATGTAATCATTTCGTTACACTTGAAAATAATCGATAAGAAAGAAAGTCAAATACCCATTTGAGGACTTTTCAAGATTTTTAATATTTAGATACTCCAAATGCTGACATTTAATTATTCCTTAGAATATTTCTGAATTGTAAGTTACCTTATGCATCTACATAGTATTTACCTTATTATTATTTGGAAAAAGTATATTTTAATAATAAAATGAAAATGGTTATTCTTCATTTCAAAATTTGTGTCTTTATTGATAATATTTATGTACGCTATCATTGACATGTATATATTTCTATTACTGCTTTGTCTCCAATTACATTTTTTTTCATTGTTAGTTAAATGTCTTCCACCCTTATAAATTATTTTAATATGCCTATGTAATAGATAATGTATTTATATTTTTCTCCTACATGCTGTAGATGTTAATATAGGTATTACTTTTTCCCTTTTAGCTTTTACTTAATGTGACTTTGTCTAAACACCGGTTTTATTGATTCTATTGAATTTGTTTTGTGTCTGCGTTGATTTAATAAAGTACTTAAAACATACAAATTGTGCATGGCATGATTTTACTTTAATTTCTTTATCATAAACATGTCCAACTTTTAAATATGAAAACTCTCGATTATTATGTTTTAAACAAATGTATTTTTTCAAAAGAAAATATATAATAATGAAAAATTTTAATAAGTAACAATATTTAACAGAAATATTTTATTCTAATGAGCAGTAGTGGTTAGGTCCAAAACAAATATTAGGCCAAGCGGATTATAAGAAATCTGACTTTTATATTTTTCAATAGCGCCAAGACGTAACTACTGAAAGATAACATGCATGAAATTCGATTCCTGTATTATTGATGCTGATTAGTTAAAAAATGTGTAATTTTTTGTTATTCAATCACAAAAAATTTCTTCGACTCAGGGTCTTCCCAGATTGCGAAATAAAATCAAAACTGAAAATAAAAAAAAAATTCTACAACAAGCGATAATACTTCTACGAAGTAGTTCGAATTTGATGGCAAGGACGTAGCGTTATCATTGTTGTATTATGAAACTTTTTGATGCGCATTAAATAGTCAAACATAAAGTTTAAAGACTTTACCAAGAGTGATTCTGTTTGCAATCATACAGATTGAAATAGGAATTAGATAAATTTTGTGCTTTTTTAGAAAAGAGAGACGGGACGCTGATACCACCAGGCCCTTACTTTAAGGTTACATCCCTTTGATACTATCTAAGCTACATTGACACTGTCAAAGCCAGTGGGGCTAGGACAATGGTCAAATAGAAAAAAATAAGATTAACATATTCAGGACACCTCTATCCAAAACAAACCCTCAATCAAACAAATTTGCGTTTACTCAGGTTTGGCACCTCGGTCGCTTGGAGGCCTCTGAACATATATAAACAATACAAATAGAATAAATAGTACTTGTCCACTTAAAACAGTACACTTTATGTATAGAAATTTCTAATTATATTGGGTATAGAGAAGTGAGAAAAAATTTCGATTATAATTGACATAACAGCTGTACTAAAATTGTTGTTATTTAATTTTAAACGTATACATTTGTACACAGTAAACAAAACATCTGACTATAAGAGAATGTTTCCAATTGATTACCCAACTTAAAACATCTACCTATTTTCGTTGTTAATTAAATATAATAAGTAACTTATTTTGAAACAAAACTTACTACTTACACTAGTTTTCCAGTTTCTGTATGGAGAAGTTGATATATACATAGGTATTAACACAAACAGCTAGTATTCGGTTGAGCACAGCGTTCTTATTTACATCTCGATCTATTTTATTGCTTAGTTTAGATTTATTGGGAATATACTCTAAAATTTCCAGGACTTGAGAAAAAACAAAAAATAAAACTAATATATTTTCGGATTTACCGGATGAAGACGTAGCTTAAATAAATAAAAACAGTTTTTTTTTAAATAAAACCAATATATTTTCGGATTTACTAAACGACTTTTTATGACTTTAAAACTACATAAGCCCGACGTTTCGGTTACTTTACAGCAACCGTGATCACGGACAGACGAGATTTCGTCTCGTCTCGTCTACTACTCAAGTACAATTTTCCAAAAAAACTATGAGGGATACGAAATATTTTAATTTTTTCTATGTATTTTATTACCAGTAAGCTAGACTGGAGCAGAATTGGTATAAGCATAAAAGACGATTACCTAAGTCATCTGAGATTTGCAGATGATTTGGTGATACTAACTGGGTCATGTGCACAGTTGCAACACATGGCCGAAACCCTAAGAAACCTATCACAGATTTAAGATTATAAATCAAGCTTACCAAGACAATGACAATGACGAACTGTTGTAAAATACCGATAACAATCAAGTTTAATTAGGGAAGATAATTAGCTTTGACAAAGAAAACAATGAAAATGAAATAGATAGACGAATACAGCAAACTTGGAACACATACTGGAGTATAAAGGAAATTTTTAAAAGCAACATGACTATCAATTTGAAAACAAGGATAATGAACTCTAGCCTTCTGCCCTGTCTGACATACGGTTGCCAATCCTGGATATTTACGGCTAAAGTTAAACACAAAATTACCACTTGCCAGCACGATTGGAGCGAAGTATGATCAAAGTTAAAAAAATTTATGAAATAGGATACGCAAAAATACGCTCCATAACAAAAGCCGCTGACACCATAAGCTATGAGTTAAAACAGAAATGGAAATGGGCAGGCCAAGTAGCGAGGCTTACAGACGGGAGATGGACCGTAAAAGCAACCCAAAAAGGGTTTTAATGACGCAGAGGAAACTCTTTTTACGAGCCGTCTCCCCAGCCTTGGTAAGGGGCCA
>DVQP01001657.1:0-14730 GCA_018231745.1 Danaus eresimus
ACTATTTGACCGTGGTTTCTATTGTCTGCAGACTACATAGACGAAGTGCTCCAAGAGGATGAGGAACCTCGTCGCGAGAATGATGATGGCGGTATAACTTTCACTGCCAAAACCCCGCGTAGGTATTCTGCATGGCAAGTCCCGTTTTGAATTTGAACATCAGAACAAACTTTAAACAATGTTCAAGTTCAGATGCTCTTGATGTTGTTTTAAAATATTATTTTGCAACGTCACTTTTATTTTTATTAAAAAAACAAACCATATACATAAAAATGGAACTAACTTGGTATGTACTAATATAAACTACATTTATAAAGCATTTCATTTCGTCGAATACGAATGTTTAATGCATTTTGGGTATTTCTTTTATGTTAACACTGCTAATGGTTTTTCTGACATGACATACAAATTACATTCGTGGATATATTTTGATACTTAATTAATCACGTAGTAGAACACGTTAGACTTGTTATCTTAAATTTATTAACAAACGTACGGTTTTGAATGTGCTTAGTTAAATGTTGTTTTGCTAACTGACATTTAGCACTTATCAATTTTGCGAAGTTAGTAGTGACTTCTGAAGCTTCTCTGTACAATAAATCTTTCATCTCGTGTCGTTGATGTTCAGCCTTGGCCTTTACGTCAAGCAACAATATGTCTGAGTAGATTAGATAAAGTTACAAAGTTCGTTAGGGCCAGCCTCTTATACGAGTTTATTTTTTGTATAATACAAAAATAAAGTGTTATATTAATAAATAAACTATCTCAATATGTCCACGAATGTATAAACTTCTTCGATGAACGCTCAGTTTGCTAATGTAATCATGTACTATCTTTTTAAAGGTATAGTTAACTTGCTCTCTGCTTTTTATCATTGTTTGATTGTCGTTTTCTTCCCTTCTGGCAACATCTGACGCCTCAAAATCTGCTGTGGCGGTACTTAAATAGCCGGATGTAACGAAGTCAGTCTTACATCCTCACATAAGGAGAACAGTAGTTCCCTTCTTAACCAATTGGCTAACTTGCCTGGCTTCAATCCTCTGAAAGCGAGAATTGTTAAGCAGTACGCTAAAACACCAGAGGAGATATTGCCAACGGCCGTTGAAAAATCACTGCCCTGGCGAAGAGACAGGTCCACCTACAACTTCGGTATGTGTATTAAAAAAAAACACTTACGCTTCTGGATGAAAAGGCGATGTTATTTTGTTTATCTATGCTTAATTCTTTAGTTCGATCATTATCATAAATTTATATAAAAATGCATGTGTAATGTTAATAGTTGATATCAAACAGAGAATAACTTGTGAGCTAACTATATTCCACCAATAGAATTCATTCATTCCGTATAATCAGACCAAAATATTTTGAAAATATAATCTTATTGGTGGATACAACATGGTTTATAGGTTACGCTTCTATATTTGTGCTGCATGTTGATAAACTGTCAAACATGTCTCAAAACGTTCGTTAAAAGAAGCTACGCCTAGCGTGCAGTTAAATCTAGGTAAAACTTCATTAGTACAAATCCGCCGCTGAAAAGATTCACTTTGCATTCAACTTTTTTTGCACTGTCATTTAGAATATATAAAAACTTTTTGACTCATTTATCTTCATGCAGTGGAATAAATTCATTTTTGTATGGTTATATAGACGTATTTAAGATTATAGTCCTTTTAGTTAGATATTTAGTGTCCCTCTGCCCATATTTTCATTTGTAATTCTATTAAGTTTAGTATTTTAATGTTTTAAACGATAGATAAGTAGAAACTGGCTTACTATCATAGTTTAAGGACGGAATAAATTTGTAACTCTAATATATTTCTGCTATGAGATAATATGTTCGTGTTATATAATGTTTACGAAGCAGCATGAAAATTTTTGGGTAATTATTAATTACATACCATGGAATAAATTTAGCATCACTCATCTGCAAACTCATAGTAAATTAATAAACATAAATCACTTGAAGTATTGCCAATATCAAATTTAGCAATGCATTTCATGCGACTTCTGCCAAACTTTAGACGCATGTAATTATATTTTAACAATTTCTAAGATAAGTAAAAATATCTCTTTACCTTTCAGTTCCAAATGAGGATATCCTCGAAGAAGACGAAAGACGAATGTCAGATGATAATGGTAAATTTGTCAAATATATTTTTTTAATCTAATACTTTTTGTTATACTACAGCAAAGCCATTATAACTACGTACGTTGTTCTTCTCAGGCTCTTTTTTCATGTATGGACTCTTTCCAAATATGATTTAATATTAAACCCATCACTCCAGCCATTCCGGTTGGTGGTTGGATATTTATAGATCGTTTCTAAATCAGATACATACATGACGATAGCAGAGCAGGGACGGGTCGCCACCCCCACGGCTACGGAGACCATGTTGCCATGGAAACGGGAGGAGGCAGAAGGGACTACGGCCCTCAAACAATCAGAGTTCCCCTCGTGGGCTTCCAACAAGGAGTATCTAGCGTACAGCTCGCCCTCTGCCACATTTTTAGGTAAAGACACTCTTCATAACTCAAAAATAAAATAGATTAATTGAAGCACAGAAGTAGAGTCATCAGAGATAAAACATATAAAACACTTTAAGAAACATTACATCAAACTGTAAAGCTTGAGTTTTGTATTTGTAATCGTATTTTTAGAGAGGATGTCATAATTTCCGACGTTTTTAGACAAAAAAAATGTGAATTTATTCTAAAATGATTTTCTATGCAAGGGACTGCAATTCAAACGGTCATCGTTTGCAAATTGCATGCGACTCATGGTAATTTAGTTGTATAAAACACTTTTGTAATAATTAGAAACCCTATAATAATTTTATTTGTTATTATATATTAGTTTTAGCTTCGATATAAAAAAGGCTTTTTTTTCAATCCCAAAATAGTAGCACATTTCATTTTAATGTTTTTACTTTCCAACAAAAGTTACACCTCAAACGTAGTGCTTTGTCCGCACTTTTTATAATAATTAAAAATATATTTATCGGTCCTCAGCATCTAATATATTTTTATTAAAACTTTATTGATTTTGTTTTTTTCTTTCCAACTCATTTTTCATCACCATCCATCCGCTAGGTGGTATAGAGAAGCCAAAACATCCAAAATCTATCATAGGTCTATTCCGAAGAGAGAGTACTTGCTCACAACAAGCTGCAGACTTGCCAGTCGTATCCGATTCAGAGAGCAAAGCTGATTCATTGAAGGCCGAATGTTCTTCCGTGTGCTCCACAAAAGGGGAGTCTCTGTTGTCACAAGCAAAGCAAGGACCCAGTTTGTTGTCTAAGAGGAGTACGAGTCTTGGTGGACCTTCGGTTTTATTGATGGAAGATGTAGCCCACTCTGATCCCTTGGGCGCTTCCTCCCGACCAGCCAGTATCATGCAGGGACCTCATCGAGGGCAATGCAGGAGAGGATCCATGTTGGAACTTACTGGGTAAGCTGCTCTAAAAACCTTAATTTATAGGAAATGAATAAGAGAAAAGGAAGTTACAAAGTAACCGTCGCTTTGTGAGTGTTTCTTAATTTTGCCGTTTTATTAATATAACCTTACAATATATATAGTAAGGATTTCTAATAACAAAACTTTATTGTATAACAAAGTCCAGTTCATGTGGCTAAAAATGCATTGACCTGTGATTGTTAAATATTATTAGAAATAAAATTAGAATTGACATTCTTTAAAATAATATTCGATACAATATCACTATAAATTTCTTAAATTAACATTTAACTAAGAACAGTTTTAAATTAATAACTTTCAAATATCTCGATTTAAATTTTTCGTGAAATGAAATCTGAATGTAATACAAACGAAAGATTTAAACACACTTCGAAATTCCACTAACGACTGATCTATCACACCAACGCGTGTTACGAACGACAACGAATCCCGAACTCCCCTGACAACTGCTTATATGTCGTTCGAGCCCCTTCTACCCTCACATATTCCTGCAATATATAATTTCCACAACATGGCTATATGACATCTTTTGGTAAATATATTTATGTATATTAATTTCAGCTCTTTATCTCGGGATGCGATAACAGAAGAGAAATCTTGCAAGTCGCTACCTGAAAGTGAACGGATGGGTGTCCGCCGCCTCGCGCTGGGTCAGCAGAGCCTTCCGAGGGAATCCTTCATTAGACAACCGACCATAGCCTCCAACCTCCTCACCAGCTCATCCTCCGATGAATCCTCCGACGAATTCACCTGAGTAACCCGTTGTGGCAACCACGATAGGCTGCCACTGCTGAAATATAGGACTTTAGAATAGTTCCTTTCTAACAGCTCAGATATTTCCTCACACGACTTTTTCACGGACATCTCTGAAGTGGATAGCCAACGCTATTTCAATGACTTTCGGGGTTCCTGTGACGTAATAACACATGATATTAAGCTATTTCTGTATAATTTCTTTTTTTAATTCTTGTCTAACCTTAAAAGTGTATGTATTTACTACTAATAACTTTTTATATGTTTATGGAACCGTAAATTCTATTCATCAATATTTTTCTAGTTTTTTAACTTCATCAAAAGGATATTACATTTCATACAAACTTCAAATTAGAGCTGTAATTTTGGATGGAATAATCATTGGACACACAAATGTATTTCAGAAATTTTAATTGGATTGAAAAATAAAACACACTCTTCCGAAAAATACCATATTTAAAATGTTTCTTACTGATTTTAAACAGAAGATAATCAAATAAGGATTTCCATTAATAAATTCCAAAACTCATCCAAATAGCGCCAGGAGTTTGGAAGAATATTACGATCATAAATACAGTAACAAACAAAATGGTCGAACAGAGAACCTTCTTTTTAGAAAGCAGATAAAAATGACCGCTTATATATAGAAACAGAAAGCTATTTGGTCAATACTAAGATCTTCTCTTGGCTTAATACGCTGACACAGATGTGAAACGGTAGATTCTGAAACTATGATAGTTTGTAATTATTATTAACTGAGAACACACTATGGGGACTAGGTGAGAATGAATACCTTCTTGTCAAAGAAAAACTATATATTACCATCACATGCCTCTAGCATTGGGACGTTTTAACAACATTCTGTAGTAATCGGGAATGTTAACTGCGCTTTCTGCGTTGCTACTGGAAAATATTAATTATTATTATTAATACTAGTGAGTGTTCACTGCTGTATTTTATATAGGCGAGTGTTTACCTACAAACGGGGTGAATAGGGATCGTGGGGTGAATAGGTACTCCTGTCACGAGTATTGGGGAACGTATACGTCACAGATTTGCGATTTTGTACTGACGTTGTCAATGATGAATTGTGTAAGTGAGTTGTAGTTATAAATTACCTCAATTATGCTCTAATCGTATATTAGCTCAGCAATTGATTGTTATTAGTGAATTTGTTTGTAAAGTAGATAAATTAAGAGCTGAATAGGTTAGTCCATACAATAATATGCTTGTTCACAAAGTTTGTTGAAATGTTTTTTCGATAAGTCAATCTTAATAGTCCCTGTTCGTATTAGTTTTTATTCGTTCGTATGGCCTATATCCGATACAGCACAATAATGCTAAAATGTATTATATTATAAATTATTTTCTACCAATTTTCGTTCCGATTCATTTTTAAATCATTTCAAAACCTAAAAGATGTTAAAAAAATTATCCCTCCCGTAAATTCAGTGTGAATTATTATAATTAATGAAATTAATGTCGTGTTTTTTCTGGTTTGTATTTAATTTAAAAAATAAATATTGGTTTAGGGTCACGTGAGTTGTGATAATGTAAATATAATATATACATTTGTGTATTAATTAATGTAAATGTATAAAAATGTTGTTTAGAATTATTGTTTAATGAAATGATGATAGACATTTGACAATAGCATAGCCTTTATTGTTTTTTACATTAATAAGCATTTGATTAAAGGGCTGAATAACAAAAGCTTGTACGCATTTACTTCATGCGGCGTTTAGGGGTCGGAAATACAAAATGTTTTAAATGTAGACTGTCGGCATTTGCTAAATATTTTCGTAATATACTGCATAATGACAAATTGTAAAAAATTGGATTTTTAAAGAAAACAATAAACGTTTCATACATTTTTAAAAGAAGTACGGTAGTAGAAAGAAAATATTTGTTTTTTTTTTGGTCATTTTCAATTGTAGGAAAAATTAAAACATCATTGACAAATGACGAAGATCAAGATGACGCGATGGACAATTTATTCTAGTTTTCGAAAAATACATTATCTACAGATGTTTCCACACATCTGTTAAAACATTTATTTAATATACCTGATTCCTAACTATCTTTACATTTAAAACTGACAAGATACAATAATACCTTGCATTTCATCTGCTGACAGACGAGTGTAATTATTATTTTTTTATTTATTCATATCAAATAGATTAATTATTCAAACTAACATTAACGCCACAGATAATGCAAAAAATATGACACATAATCGGTACATTTGTTTTCAAATATTTGAATTCAAATATATATATATTAATTCATAGTTTAAAAATTTATGATGTTATTTTATAAGAAGAGATAAAAAGTAATACAAATTGAAATTAAAATGGTTAAGAATTACTTTGTTATGATAAATTCAAAAACATTCACTTTTCATCTGTGGCCGATAAAAAGCAAATGAAATGGTCATAATTAAAAAAAAGTAGGTGATTTATTTATGTTTTATAATTTTAATAATTGTTTCTGGATTGGTATATTTGTCAGATTAACAAAGCGATAGACGTGGGTAATAGTAATATTATAAGCTTTCTAAGAACTATGGAGTGTCAATTGAAAAAAAAATAGTGCCTAGCTTTAGTGTACCACATGTCATTGTTTTTAATCTTGTTATAATAACTACAAAAATTCTAGCAAATGATAGATTGTAAAACATTATTATTTGTAATAAATAATAATGAATTTAAATTATTCTTGGTTTTTCTTTTCCTTACTCCTATTATTAATTTATTATATAGCTTAAATTAAGACCTACTTGAAAAATATGCACAGTTGATTCTACCAATATCACGTTGTAGTAATAATTTTTAATAAACTTAACAAATGTAAAAAGTTTTGTTAAATTTCGTCGACTTTTAATATACATGTTCGTTGTTGTTTTTTTTTTAAATAGTATTAACTCTCAAATATCTTATTATTATTTAAAAATATATGGTAATGATAGAACTTTTAATAACTGAAAAGCATACTAAAACGCAAAACACCATTATTTTTATGCCTTCACGTGGAAGTTAAAGATG
The DNA here is from genome assembly GCA_018231745.1 of Danaus eresimus. NCBI lineage: Eukaryota > Metazoa > Arthropoda > Insecta > Lepidoptera > Nymphalidae > Danaus > Danaus eresimus. The sequence goes on from DVQP01001657.1 coordinate 7,276, forward strand.
TAATATGTATTACTTTTACACGTTATTCAAATGTTTCCACTTATTTTTTATGGATCATATTAGGTCCAATTAGATGTCGTCTTCTAAAAATGTTGTTTCAAAAATATTCAGTATTATAAAAAAATATCTAAATGTTGAATATTGTAGTTAAGAGTTCTTGAGAAATTGAATTTCCCGCTTGCAGTAATAAGGAATCACATTATTGGTTTATGAATTCTTATGTAGATGGCGTTTTACCGCTCAGATACGAATTATAGTAAAATAAAATAAAATGTGTTTTATTATTTTACAACATAATTATTCCGTAATCAAATATTTGTAATTGTATATTTATTATAAACAAAAAAATATTTTGCAATATTATTGTCACGTGACCGTGTAGACATCAGTCAAACTCATACTTTATCTGTAGTCCGCTCGTTAGCCCGTATGCTTATTGCTTGGTGCCTTGTAGTTTTTCTTCCTGTTTATAATTTTCATGAAAAATAACGGAAAATGTCTCATAACCGTAAAACTTTATCTTAAGTACATTTAAAAATTTGCTATTTCTAACACAGAAAATTAAGTGGTTTTTAAAAGTGTGATGTGTTTGAAACCTGTGAAGACGAGAATGAAACATACTTTTGTATTCTAGTAAATAATTCAAAACGGTAAGCGCTATATCAGTTTATAAACAATGATTTTATAGAGTATTCAAAAAATAGCAGAACTGGTGATGTATGATAAACAGTAGTACTTTCTATATACGTTGATAATATTATCTTTGTAATAAATTTACCCACTAAAAACTATAATAATTTTGGTGCTTTAAAGTATTCTAAACAAGATAAATAGATTTATGAAAAGCTATCATTTTATCTATTATTGTAATCTTATCAGTCCAGCTATCAATAAGTACTCATTCATGTACTATTCCTGTCACAAATATAAGACGTCGTCCTTAACTGTATTCAAAAAGTTAGAATTCTGTTATTACCATAGTTTTCGCTATATGAGTTATTGTTTGAAAACTGGACATAGTTATGAGTTAATTAGAAACTAAATTAGAAACAAATAGTTTTAGTATTAAAGTATTATGATGGGAATGTAACTCTTCTGACATGTATAAAACCTTTAACACACTTATATTTAAGCATCACTAATTAAGTAAATATACATAATTTGCTTAACTAATTAGGAAAGTATCAGACAAAAAAGGTTTCATTGTCATTCAAATGTTCTTAAATGAAACAACATATAATTTAATAGTTTTGGAAAAAAAATTGGATTACATTCTTTACATACAATTGAGTATTATAAGAGAGTGGTTTTCAATGGAGCAGTTATTTAGAGACAAATTAAAAACTACAGGGGTGCTTTTCCTTCCTTTAATTTCAATAACTAATACATTTTTAAAACGGAATGTTAACATTTTTAACACCTGATAAGTAGTTAAAAGGAAAAATTTTCCTTTTCCTTTAATACCATAATTATTCTAAGATGTTAATATTTCATACATTTGTAAATAATATTCATAATAATATATTAGGATTATATTTTATTATTCTTCTTTTAGGCAATATATTTTTTATCTTTATAAATATTTATTAAAATAATTTCATTTCTTCTTCATCTTTGCTGCTTATAGCTCGGGATGGAGCACTCAGATTTGGTGGCAGAGATGGCTCAGGTGGAGCATCTCACCACCCAAGAGAGACTTCACCTGGCTCGGCGGTAAGAATTAATATTATTAAGTAAGTTACTGAGTTAGCCGGAGGTAATAAGTAAATTTATCAATGTTAAATAATTTTACAGAGTAAGTTAAAGTAAAATAAAAAATGGAAGCCTTAAAGCTACATGTTATTTAGGGTAGTGAAATTTATTTACTACAAAGATTCGTTTTTGTATTTTATATTATAATCATAGTATTCTAAAGATACTTAAAGGATATATAGCTTGTAAGTTTAAAAAAAAATCATATTATATTAACTAAACAGATTTTCATGAAACACTCTGATGTGTGCTTTCATTTGCATATAATATATTCTAAGCATTAACTTTTTTTCTATAGCATAAATTGGTTTTCACTTTCATCTAAACTTGACATATGCAAGCATGGAATCTGGTTTAGAAATAATATTTACAGCCACAGCTGAGAAAGACCTATTATTATATTTTAGTAATCTATATATAGAAAATAATATTATTTTTCTGTTATATACAAGTATATATTACATTAAATTAAACAGCATATACACATTAATTTATAAAAACGGTTATTTACGACTCCTTGAAGCTATTAAGTAATAATATTCTACTATTGTTGAACATTGTATGCCAATAAGTCATAATGCCACCTGCATTATGAATCATTTCATTGGTGTTGTAAAAAGTATAGAAAGTAACATAAACTTATAATAGCATTTTTATTCATTAATTCAAATATATTTAATATTAATGATATTGTTTTTTCTTTTTTTTTTGTAGAATAAATCATTTGTTGATATTAAAAAGTATTGTCACATCTAATATGTTTTTTATTCTGTGAGACATTTAATTAAACTGTCGGATAATTTCACCTTCAAACGTGAAAGGCAGTGTTGGCGTAAATACATCTTTATGATTGCTAATTAGTTGTTATGTTTATTTAAGATTTTCTATACATTGTAGCGCTTTAACAAAATACAATGTATATACATCTCAAAATGTTCATAAATTTTTGTTGACAAAACTTTTTTTAAATGAGAACTATATAAAAAGAGCACCCTCAATGTACGTAACAATATATATAATATAAATGTATATATGTATATGTTATATAACAATATTATTAACCGGTATTCTATTAAAAAGTTAACAATATATATCGCGTTCCTTATCTGTAAAATTCTTTATAATTGAGATTTAAAAAATGACTAATACTATTCTCTACTGCGACCGAAATAACTCTATTTATGGTTTGTTTGCGGAGGTTCATTATGTGCCATAGATAAAGCAAGGTTTAACGGCAAACACTAATTTTAAAAGTTTGCTGTAGAGTAAATTAATTGCAGAGATTTTCTGATAAGTGTGATAACAAAGACGAATGTAATTGGTTAAGCTGATTTTTTAACCTACCACGCAAAGAGAGGTTTGATATAAGTTTGACGTCTGTCTGTCTTTGACATCGTAACTGCAACGGATTGACCGATCTAGATGCGGTTTCTTTTATCTGAAAGCCAGTTTCTTGAAACTTTGATATAGCACAATACAATATGAATGCCATAATAATCGTTAGATACGAATAAATTCCAAGTATATATTTTTTTATTTTAATAGTTTAAGCAATAATTAATCTTTGAGCCAATCATCGACAATCTATGAATTGTATTTATTTAAAGCACTTTTAAAATATTAAAGGCGTAAAAATTACAATCCCTCTAATCTCAGTACCAGTGAAAGTGTGATGAATAAAAACTTGCGTCTCGCAATATATATAAAAAATGGTCCTTGAGCTACAAAACAATTACTGTAGAAATTCAATGAAATCTTTTCTATATATTTTTTTTTCATTTGGCTGCTATGAGTAAGGGATAAAAAATATATGAGTAGGGGATATAATACTGGCGTTATTACAAAGGCATCATACCTAATTCCTCTAACCGTTGACGTCATCTAGCAAAATGCAGGGGAAATGCAAATATTCCGCTTGCTAGGATAGACCTGATTTTTTCGCTATAGCGTATATTACTATAAATATTACAGTTTTATTGAGTTACATTTCTTATATAATAATAACTCTAAAGAATTCGGGATTACATAAACATTAAAAAAAACATATGTATTAATATATGTTTAATACTACCTTTTTTTTCTATAAGCCCTGACAATGGATTGACGAGATATAAGTAGAAATTTTTGTACCTTTAAAAAAAAAATTTTATTAAATTTATGTTCGTTTTGTTTCACTCGTAACACTGTTATAAATTTTAAAGTATTACATAATATATATTTTTTATATTAAAGAAATGTTAAGCTAATAATTGAAATAAGTATAATTTATTTATCTTTTAAAGCAACCAGAGGATGATTGTAGGTCGGTAACCGGATTGTGTAAGTTTGCCGCAACTAAATATTATACGGAATTATTTACTACGTTGTGTAAAATTTATTTATTAACATAACAAAGCTTATTGATACCAAATAATCTGACTCTTTTCTTATTCACAGACGAAATCTTTTTCCTTGTTTATGTTATTTACATATTCGGATTTAGCTGAAAAATATAATTACGATTAATCTAAGCAAAAAAAAAAGCTTTACTTGTTCTAATTCTAATTAATTAATAAAAATATCGACAAACCATAACGTACTGTTTATGAATGAAATAAAATACATTTAAGTCTTTAAAGTATTTTGAATATACTTTATACAAAAGTAATTTTTAAAATAATTAATTAATCTCAACACTATTTAACAGTATTGCACTCAATTCAAAGTTAGTCATGACTCTCACATTTTTTAACTTTCACTTTGCGAGTAACAATCTTAATTTCGTACATATATTATGACATTTAAAAGTATATTATACGTTGTACGTATGTATATAAATTTATTGTCCAATAAAGTGGATCTAATCTATACATCTATACAAATAAATATAATTTAATTTGTAATAATACAATAACCCTATTTTACTACATGTATATAAATGAATATGTATACGGTACATGCACCAAAATAATATTTTTTACAATTTTTGTCTGTCTGCCTGTCTCTTTGTTCCGGCTTATCTCTGAAATGGCTGGACCGATTTTTACGGGACTTTAATTGGCAGGTAGCTGATGTAATAAGGAGTAACTTAGGGAACTTTTTTTGAAGATCCCGAAATTTTTCGTTTTTTCCTATAATTTTTCTGACGCTGTCGGAGCCGCGGGTAACAGCTAGTATAGAATATATCACGCACTGATTAAAAAAAAATATATACAAAAAGGTTTTTAATAATTCCTGTAAAAAAAAAATGATACTTTAAAAAAGGCTTTCAAATGTCATCATTATTTATTCGTTTTATGTTTTGTCATCTGTTGTAAACGTATGACGTAGATTCGTTTGAGGATTTTAAAATTTACACTCACAGGGCGAACTTTCTTAAATTAAATAAAATTATGCAATTTATACCTTTATGTAATCCAATCGAATTGCTTACCACTACTACAGTTTTTTTTTGTATATATTTATACGATAACACGTATAAATTTTAATTGTTTCGTAGTAATGGTAGTCTACTTGATGGTCAGCGAATATGTTTTTTTTATTTCTTCATAACTTTATACAATTTATAAGGCATGACTTTTCATACGTATGGCGATTAACAAACGATCCTATCATACTGATAAGTAATATATGTTGTACTACATATCACGATTTGTCCTCCCAGATATAGAGCCGTTCAGATCTCCAGGCAAGATAGGATTAAAAACAAATAAACAAATGTATATGTGGGTATATGTAACACTATATAGTTTACTCCCATGTATCGCTGAAATAGCTAAGACATTAATAGACATATATATATATGTACTTATATATATAACTTTAATTCTGTGTTCCATCGTCAGTCTATGTAGCCCCGTATCTCCCTCCCCATTCTCATTTTATTACCTGTTTTAATGTCCTAACTTTATGAATGAAACACTGTTAAAACGTCGTATGTCATGTAACGATAATAAACAAATTTTGTAATTTTATTTTATTTCGTCTAATGAAATGAAAAGTTTCTTATACCCAACTTCTGGGTCTGAGTGATCTACCCAACAATTTTCTGCCAAATTCGTGTAGTTATTTTTGAGCTATAAATAGTGTAACTCACATGGGTTTTTTTTTTATAATAGATAAGATAGATCAAAACCTTTTTGAACATGTAAATATAAAATTTACTTCAAGATTAAAAATTATTTGTTTTACTATAATATATGTGAACCCCCCCTCCTCCCATGACAAACAAAAGTATTACATTAATTTTTGACCGCGACTTTGTTCGCTTTGACTTACACATACAACCTTTCAAAATTTTATTTCTTGTAAAATATCTAATCTTATAGAATCTCGGTCTAGTACATTGCTATAGTTTTGAAACCATTCCCACGACGTCACAATGATCGGTATGAGCCTGGATAAATGAGCAGATTTACAGCGGAATGCTTGGCCAACTATGATGTTTTGTAAGGAACAATTTTATATCTGTAAAAAATAACATTGGTCTTGTTTTTATTATGAAGAAACTTAATAACAAAGTTTCTGCTATTTATTCATTTGATAATCGTAGTTTTTTTTTATGCTTTCCCCTGCTTTGTGCGTATGATTTTTTTAACTTTATTCAATCAATAATATGTGATCAATTGCGATGAACATTTTATAAATATGTTCACGTGGAAATGGTCTCATGGAAATACATTTTTTCATAAATTAATCGGGGCTGAAACGTTTAAGTACCTTACCACAACCTTACATTGTCTAACTACATACCTAGTAGTACGTAGTATTGACCTATATAGAATAGATATTAGTACGAAGATAAAGCTCCGTATATATTTAGATGTAAACTTTACTTTTATAATCAAAATATAAGGTCACGTTTCAATTATAGTCTTGTCAAAATTTTAAAATAATTTTTCTTAACATTTTATTATGGATTGTGAAATTATTTTCCTGCTCTTTTCCCGCTTGTTGTTTTTCTGTCAAAAAATATGTTTTATCCACCGTCTCATCTAGTATGAAAATATAAATCGTTATATGTTAAGTTAGGCTCGTAATATTAACGTAGTATTAGTTGCAGTCCGTAGTTTAACGATAGTTTACTTAGTTTGAAATTTAAAATTATTTTATATATATATATATATATATGTCTCACGTGTATAAACAAATACTATGGCTTAAATTATTTTTTGCAAGAATAACGTATTGTGTTTTTTGTACAAGACATTTTTTTCAAATAAAAAATCTTTAAAATTAAAGACTATTAATTTTACTAAACTATTTGAAGCGATATGGTCCTTTTCAGATAAGGCGAAATAAGATCGAAGTGCTCTTAACGAGACCATCATCAATGACCATCTTTGAAATAGTAAAAGTTAGGCTTAACTCTAGAAAGCGTCAGTCATATTCTTAACCGATCGGTGAAAATACAGTGCTGTTCTGACCCACTTGTTCGTAATTGGAGGCATTTTTTTTATGCTTTCCCTCATTTTATATAATATAGTATCTTATCAGTACGTCAATTGTTTGATAATATTGACGTATTAGAGGACATGTGTCCAAAACTACCACGCTATTGAGATAACGATGTTGACGTAGAATTATATAGAGAATATATTCTTTACCTAAACGTTAAATAGGATTGTGTTAAACAAAACAACACACGAACTCAACGAAACGAGTAATCAAATAAATAAATTCCAATATAAAAATAGCATGTCGCTTTGTATGTCTTTTGTTTTA